>CM056603.1:28053850-28106350 GCA_029721355.1 Tegillarca granosa | reverse complement strand
CACACCACAGGAAAATTATCGTTGTTTGGATGTCATGGGTTATCAAGTTAGAATATTTCACCACGATCTTGTCCACACAAAAATAGGAAGTCTTCAATTTTCCTCATGTTTGAGATAAGCGTTAGACATCTAAGTTGAAATCAACACCACGTTAGCAACGATTAGTACTATTAAAACTCTTGTTAACTGCACGAAAGTTCGATGGACAAGTTAATTTATGTCTTAGTGTTTATTGCACGTGCATGAAACAGTCCAGAAGTTTGATTAAACAAGATAAATATTTAAGAAAAAAAACTCTGACCAATATATTTATATTATTTAAACAAAGAAACAAGTGTTTTATTTCGCTGCATGCAATATACAGATATTTTTATAACTATAACAAACTTTTAAATCAAATTTAATATTTCGTTATTTCAGAAAATTTTATTTTTTATTTTCACTCAAAAGTTTTCTTTTTTTTAAATAATTAATTTAAATAAACTTTGCTTACCAAAGGTGAATAAAATGCAGATCCTTCCGAACCAAGCGGAACATATCCCTGGGTAGCTGCGGCATATGCAGGGTTTCCGTAAACGCCATCGGGTAGTCCAGATACCCTGGCATAGCTAAGTAGTGTAGAACTGTATTGACATGAGCAAATAGTCTGACCAGTATGGGGATCAGTCATTATTGGTCGACCATTCTCACAACAGCCTCTACTGCTTGAGCCACTTGATCCAGAATTTGACATCTGCAACAAAAAGAAAAAAGTTGAGTACGTGAAAAGTGTTTCTTTAAAATACATGCATTAATTCCGTGAAATAAATTTATAGCAAAATTATGACAATAAAAATTTAATTATTTTATTTATTTGTTTATATTTATTTATTTATTCATTCATTTTTTTTTTCTTTTATTTTGATGATATTTTTTTAGTTTAAAATACAAAATGTTTATAAAAGATAAGTCGTGAACAAAGCAAATTTGTTGTTCAATACTGTGTCAATTTTTTTATACAATATTTATTTTGCGGAAAATGTGGCCAAGTAAGTCAAAATAATAATAAAAGTCTCACATAGATAATAAAAATAATTAATAAACAAGAAATAGAGGTTTAATTTCTCAATATATTGTCAGTATATAGTATTCGTTACCTGTGTAGGATTTCCTGAGGGGTAAGGATATGTTGACAGTTGTGCAAAGGACATGACACCAAGGGTGTAATAATCCAAGAATTTTCACACCTTACACTTTGTGATATTTAAAACAAGAAAAACTATGATAATCTTCACTTATTAAAACTGTACAAGGTAGAAAATCTTTAACTTTGTTTTAAAAGTCCGTTGTAAGTAACGTAATTCCTAAATAGATCACTTAGAAAACTATTCAACATCCATTGTATAGGTTTACTGATGTTAGATACAGGAGTAAAGTTTACACAGTGTTCATTCTAACGCTGGACAAAAGAGTCACATTAAGTATGAAATCATATGGTTAATCCTTCACAATATTATAACAACTCCAGCCTTCCGACTATTAAGCATAATTATCAAGCCAGATATCGTATACGATTGGCTAAATTTCGTTATAAGACCGCACGGTTATCGCACACGTTGACGTTAGCGCCACCTACTCACACGCCTCTTTCTAGTGGAGACATTTGCTCCGCCTTTTTCAAGTTAAAACAACTTTACTTAATGCGAATACACAAATAATTGAAGATTTGGAAAGCTAAATTTCCTGTGTTGGGCATTTGCACAATGTTTGAGAAGAAAACATCGGATTTGGATCTTAATCATAGTTTCTTTATCGAACTTAACACCAGTCATTGTTTGTAGCGTGGATATTTCCGTTGAAAAATATCACTGACATTAAATGAAAATAGCTTTCTATTATTGCTGTCTCCACTATCATTAACAAAATATAAACGATGGTTCAAAACGTTTAAATTTCATCATTAGATACAACTGCTTTTTTAAAAAATATAATATATGTTACAAATTTTGTTTACGCACGTTTCTCTGAATAATTTCTATTATTTGTCATGAAATATTCGCCTCTAGAAGATTTAGATTCGATTTAGTTCTATCGTTTAAAACAAATGATTTACTTTGTAATTAATAATTTGCTAATTGATTCACCATGTTTTTAAGACAGACTTATTTGCATTTGCGCTTATAAAAGAAATGAAGCTCCCCAGTAAAATTAACCTGAAAATGTCCAAAACAGCAAATAATCTTCAACAATAGAATTTTGATTCAGAAATAAATAAATTGAAAAACGTACATTATAATATTGAGTAAAAACTACCGGCATTGTACGTACACCAGGTAAGGATGTTTTCTGTGACGTACTGTGAGTCTCCATTGGTTGAAGATTCAAAGTATCTATTATAGTACTTAGATACTGCATTATGGTACTAACTAGTATGTTTATAGAAGGAACAAATATAAAATTGATGATAAGATGCAATATTTTGTGGCATAAATGATATAGCTGTTTTTTGTTTCTTTGGCCGTTCTGGTCTTGTAAGGGTTTTTATGTTTTCGCTGTTTAAATTTTTTATTAATAATATTTTTTTTAATATTTTGCTACGATTGGATTTCTTATGCATTTTCCACATCCGAAATGAATTACCAATATCATAATTTTCAAATCAAATCTTTTAAATAAAACGTATCTTTCTTTATTATACTTAATTGTTTAATTTCTTTAAAATCAAATTTATTGAGTTGTCATGTGCTGATTTTTAATGCATTAATGCGGAATTACTGGATTTTAATTCTTTAGAAAGCAGTTTCAAAATGCATTTTTTTTAAATATAAAAGAATTATTTTATTCTTTTTGTGGATATAAAGATATTTATAACTGGAAACAATCTGTAAGGAATATTTTAATTAAATCGCCTCAAATAATCATATGATTTATCCTGGCGTTATTTTATAAAAAATCAATTCTATTACGATTTAATTCCGTTTAATTCCGGATGACCAACAATCACAGACAAGAATTAAATATCATTGGTTTCTACATAATTTCACAGAATATTACAATCTTACCTTACACAGTCAAGTACATGAAGCAAGTTAATTATAAATAATGTTATTAACTACAGTGGTCAAATCAGTTTCTTTCATTACGTACTGACCAGTGGGGATTCGGTCCACTTGATACCCTTACCAGTAAATGTTGATTTCGTAACGTTCTAACATCTGTCTCGTTGTACAGTTAACATTATCATACGATAGTCCTTGTACAGTATTTAAGTAAGCAATCCCAACCTAACAAAGCGTAAAACGTTCTATCATCAGCAATAATTTGTCTGACTGTTTATTAACAAGTTATGTTCCCCTAAGGCGAAAACGAAAAAAAAAAAAAAAAAAAAAAACTGGATTAATCCAGGACCATCATAGATAATTTTCGACTGAAAAAAAACGAGTTAAACTCATATCTTAATACGGGGACAAAAATTAAATATACTTGTATATTGAAGATTAATCGAGGATCATTATGGATAATTTTATTATGAGTGAAAAAAGCAAGTTTAACGAATATCTCGATACGGAGATAAAAATTTGATATACAGTATTTTGAAGAAACAAAACGTTTAACATGGAGAAAACAAAAAGTTTTAAAAGAAATGTCAGTCTAAAAAAAAAACCCTAACTCCGAGAGGACTTATCTGAACCATTTGTTTTAATGCCTTGGTGTTAATAAATTCAAACATTGTGCTATTGCTTTCATTTCAGAAGAAAATTTGTATCTGTTCTTAAATTAATATCTGTTAGAAATATAGATATAATTATAAAAAATTCTGTAAACATGAAAAATGACAGATAAATGTAAAAAAAACAAAAAATAAATAAATAATGAATAAATAAATAAAAACGGAAAATAAATAAATTTTGTAATAATGGCACAAACCTTTAAATAAGGTCAGTCATTCGAATAAGCGGCAAATCACATTATCAGTAACAAATTATTTAACATAAAGTTATTTTGCTAATTTTTAAATTTTCAAATACTGATCTAATATTTTATTAATATCCATTAGTTTAAACAATATTTATTGAAGAAATTTATACATATCATAAAAAGATGAACATTTACAATTAATACAGAGGATCCCGAAACAAGAGTATTACTCTTATATAAACCGTTCTCCTCAACAATGATAACAAAAATAATTATTCTGCATGACATAGAATGTGTAATTAATTAATTATTACCCAATAGTAAAAATTAAAATTAAAAAAAAATAATATTAGAATTAAAAAAATAATAATAATAACATTTGTACAAAAAGACAGGCCACACAGTCGTAGCTGAACTTGCTCAATAATTACAGTTTGTCGAAACCTGCAAATAAATTTAATATCCAACCGTGGTCAGTATTTAATTTCAAATGAAAAATGCAGTCAGCACACTTTAACATCTGAACTAACATTTTAAATTCAAAAGATGGTTAAATAATTAACCAACAGTCTATCAAAGATATCTGTAATGTGAATTATCTTTAACCGTCGGGGATATAATTTTGCTATTCAAAACCCACGTGTCTGTAAAGTCATCTGTCCATTTCTCTGTTAGCTTGTCAGAAAGGACGACATCAATGTGTATAAGACCGGGGGATTCACTCTCAATGAATTTAACATAACTAAGGCACGTGTGACAGGATGTCGGAAAAATAAATTAAAAGACAGAAAAATTTGTGAAAACAGCTGCAGGTTTTTGGGATAAGTAAACTAACAAGTTTTTATATATATATTGGCACATCCGATATCCACGAGGAGTCAACTTCAACAGAGTAATGTATTTTTGTAATATACTAATGTTAAATAAATAGTCTTATTGCCATGTCTTTCGTAATTGCACCTGCTTTGAAAGTACAGATAAATCAATGAACGTTTCATATCAACAAAGAAGCACATATAAAAATGAAAGTTTAAATAAAGATAACAAAGAAAATTAATATTAATAATCGCTCATGGCTGTATCGCTGACTGATGTTAGGAATTTTGGGTTAAATATTGGTAATTAAACAGAAATAAAAATAATGTTTTTTTATAGTTTTCTTAAATTTTAAATTTTTATTGATATAATTGTCATGTGCTGATTTTGAATTTCTATTAAAATAATGCATTCAAAATCAGCACAAGTTGTCATGTGCATTATTTTAATAGAAATTCAAAATCAGCACATGACAGAATGAGCAAATTATTTTGGTGTACTGTTTGGTAAAATGAGGGTTTTTAATATTATTTGTTCGTTATACAACAACTACTGGATAGAAATTTAGAAAAATAAGTGGAAGTATTTATACAGTGCAAGAGCATTATTAACCTCACAATTGAGCATTCAATAATGTCCATCCAAAGAAAGAAATTTAAAAATTAAAGGCTACAATATGTGCTTTTCTTGTCTTGTATGGCTATTGTATTGTTTGAACATGGACCGGTATATGGCATGTTCTTGGCTGTTGCAACAATAAAAGACTTTTTTTCTTTAAAACGACGTGTTTTAGATATAATGTTACTGGAATAGTATTATGCAAATAAATTAAAAATATAAATGATGAAGTAAAAACGTTCTAGAAATGAATTATATATCAGAATCACTGCTTAAAACGTAAACCATATATTTATAGTTAACTTCGGTTTTAATGGAGTTGTCGACCTAGTTGATCATCATGAAAACCTTAATATGATATCCAATAGCAAGCCACTAGGCATCATCTTAACAATCATTCCTTTCACAAAGCTTTTCTTTAATTTAAAATTTACAAAAGTATATCTTATTTTCCTATTTCCGATGGATTTTTTGGAATTTATAAGCTTATTTTAAATTTATAAAAAAAAAAATATAAAGTCGTAGTTTTAGCTTGCCAAAATTTGCCATATTTAAATTTAAAAAAATTATAAATAAAAAATATTAAGTCGTAGTTTTAGCTTGCCAAAATTTGCCATATTTAAATTTAAGAAAATCTAAGTTATGTAATGAAAATGAAATTGTAACTAGACACCCCTTACCAAAATGTGAAGCGTTGTAAGCTTAACGTGAAAAAATATAAACCCCAAATGACAAAATGATTAAACGATCAAAATGTACAATATGTAAGGGATATTGTTCTTGATTTCTGTAGGGCATGCGCGTGTTTTTTTTTTTTTTTTTTTTTAAATCACTGGTTTGGAAATGTTTGAAAATTTTAGGGCTCTACTTAAACAGTTAAATTTCATTCCTGAAAACGAGTTTTCGTTATATCACGTGACGTTACAAGTTTTGGAAATTTACACCTTGTGTTCTTATTGTGATTATCATATATTCTCATTTGTTTGTTGTTGTTGTTGTTCTTTTTTCTTTCTTTTTTTTTTGTAATTTGTTATTTCACGTTTTTGTCATCTGCTACGCTCTATTTCATTTGTTGTTAGTTTCGTTTTGTTCGTAGTGCTCATCTTCTAAAGGTAAATTACATATTTTTATATGCCATCGTTGGAGAAATAAATGATCAACAGATACCAGTAAAAGAAAGTCACAACAGGTATAAACTAGTAATAGAATGCTGGTATGTCGTAAAAACACAATTCACTCTGTTAGTACATTTTGAATTAAATCTATATAAAGTCATCCATCAAATTCTTAATCAGTTATATGCTTGTTATTCAAATCAAATGTATCGTTGTTTTATCATAAGAATTAATTTTTTTAGTCTTTTTATCCTTATATGGCCTTGCATCTTTCATGTTTTAAAGCAACGAATAGTTGTAGTTTTGTTATATACCATTTTTTTAATTTAATAAAAAAAATATGACTGTTATGTTTATGTGCCTTTCTAAAACAATCCCATCGTATTTTAGTATGCTCAGCGGCATTGGTTATCAACATATGTATTAGCGTTTATTTTTATGCCTATATAATCTTGTAACTGGATAAATATTATCACAATAGTAATTAATATTTAAAATATGTTTAAAATATCTGTCATGTGCAGAATTTTAAATTTTTGCAAAATGAGGTATTCAAAATTCTGCACATGACATATCCTTCATTTATTGAAATTTACATCTGAAAAAGATTACAACAGAAAACCAAATTTGTGAACTTTATGAAAAACGTCATTATATCTTTGTATTTTTGCAAAATATTTTAAATATTAATAAAATCATTATTTAACAGTGTTAAAATTTTAAATCATTAAAACTATATACAGTTTAAACTTATATATAGAAAACCTTGTTAATATAATTATTTTAAATTCACAAAAACGTTGACTTCCTTACTTTCTTACGAAACAAGAAGTTATTATCATTTATCATATTTAAAGCTATTTGTTTTAGTGTTATCGGAATTTCATTTATATGGAATGAACTTTCGTTCCAGATATCGAGAAACAAAACATGTTATAAGTATGTAGGTCAAATATACCAGCAAAAACACAATAACTGCTTCTTAACCCCTTAGAGATTTTTCTTACTTCTCTATTGCATTTCACTGGTACAACTATGTTCCTACTTGATCCATTGTGGCGCATAAGTGACCGGATGGTTTTTAGTTCACGCTTTATACTCCAGAACGCTCTTAGCCTCCTAGATTCGAATCACTCTCGGGCAGATCCTAATGTTAGATAGTTTGTTAGTTTTCTTGTCGAAGTTCGATGATTTTGTGGTGTTTCTGAATCCACGGACTGGACGCCCTGAAATGAGGGGAAAAAAGTCTTGTCTTTGGCTTAAAAACGCTTATTTAATAAACTTCCCTCCATAATGATAATGCCCTTTTCATATTTTATTGCTCTTTATGAAAATGAAATTAAATATGTAGCCAAAATTGTACACGTGATCAGGGGTTCTTTGCTGCCAGTTAAGAGGTCGGACGTAGATTCGGTAAAAACTGGTTTCATTACCACCATTGGTACTTCGGTGACCAAGTCATTTTAAACAACAGTTTTTACAATCATTGACAAGGTTTAAATTAACATAACACGTTGCATAAACCACTTGTCAATCAATCATCGGTCGGGTCTTTTTTTCTTTAAATATTTTTATAGACATACAAATGTCATCAACGGTGTTATATCTTATGTGTTCTCTGAACCACATGAAACGGAAAATATGGCAATATCATATGAAATCGAAATTATGAAAGTATCATATAAAATCATAATAAATATACATGTTTACGCGATTTAATATTTTAAAAAAGTTTCATTGGTCTAAATGTGTTTTTCTCTTTTTCCTTGCTTGTATTTGTTTTAACTAGTATTATTGGCTATTGCAAGAAAAAACATATTTTTCGACTACAAATTGCCTCTTGCAAATTAAAAAAAAATCACATTTACTGCATCAGCATTTAAACTTTTAACTATGCTGTTAAATAACCAAACATATGCAAACATTGGAATTTGTGGAGGCGAACATTAATGTTGAAAGACAAATTATCAACAGGAAAAAACATATAGCTGACCTTTGGTCACCATGAGTACAAAACGAGCATAGATCATCAAGAAGTATGTAATTCAGGTCTATCACATCAAACAGTTTTGATGAACTTATGCTAGTTTACATCATACACAGACCAAAATATTTATAATACACAACCTAAGAAGTTCTTTTCAGTAAATCAAGTATACTTCAAGTATAGTTCTTAATAATTACCAGTTTACATGCACGACGGACTACCTTTGCATAGATTTACATATTATAAAGTTACTGATGTATAGAATGATATAAGGTATGTCAGAGTCACCAAGAACACAAGATAAAATACGTGTAAAAAAGGCAAAACATGAGATAAACAGTGTATTAAAAACAACTGATTAATAAACAAATTGTAATGTATTTTTTCGAAAGACAAAAAATATTCATGTGTACGTAAATATTACGACATGTATTATGTGCAAATTTTGAATATCATATTTTATAAGCAAGTTTTTAAACAATCAAAAAACAAAATAGTTTTTGACGTGATCATTAGATCATTAACGAAAGGGTTCCAACATTGTGACTAAAATGAACAAAGCAAAATAGCTACGTCAATATGATAGAAATATAAAACAGAACGCGATATTTTCGAATAGTGAAACCGCAGAATATACAGCACTTATTATTTACCTAAAATGGCTCCAATTCTTTTGCTGACCGTTGTTCACCTCATTCGTTTGTTTGTTGATTGATTGATTTATTTATCATTTTGTTTAAAAATGTATAACATATTTCAATAATACACTTAAATGTATATAGAGCACACGGTTAAGCTTTATGCACATTTTGTTTTAAAAAAATAATGTTTGTACATACAATTTTTTTTGTCTTTCCTCTAATTGTTTGTTTCAAATGAATTTATTTCATGCTTACACATGTATTAACTTTTACTAAAAAGCTTGGTTTAGTAATTATGTTTCAGAGTGTCCATCTCTGAGTTGCATCGCACAGATGTATTTTTATCAAATGGTTAGACTTTCAAGAGGAATTAAGTTAAAAGTGCCCATGGGAAATTATCTTTTTTCAGCCATCTGATAAATATGCCGAGTAACATCGTAGTAGAATTTCAACTTTATCGTTATTTTAGTTTTAAAAATATTTATAAGGTAATTGTGAATCTCAAAGGGTATTGCGATGGGAAAAAAACATATCTTCCAAGCAAAACTGTCTGTAAGGGTTGTTTACGTTAAGCCAAAACAATTTATTTGCCAAAGTACATAAAAAGATATTTATATACATAAAGAAAGCAAAAGCAAATATGATACCCAATTGGTGGTCAATTTGACCAATCAAGCGTTTGCTAAAAAACCATATGTAAGAAGATCCAAGAACCTTGAGAGATAAGTTGTCAAAAAAACATGTACTTCATTTTATGTCAATGCAGACGGAAATGTAAGCTAGAAGGAAATTGTAAAATTTCATTGAAAATATTAATAGAGAGAGAGAGAGAGAGAGAGAGAGAGAGAGAGAGAGAGAGAGAGAGAGAGGGAGAGAGAGAGAGAGAGAGAGAAAGAGAGATCCTCAAAATAAAACTGAAATAATTGTATGGATAATAATAAGCTATAACACATACAATATAAGCAACGTTGTGTTTGCATGACATTGAAAGACTCAGAATCAAAAGTAAATGTATGAAAGTCGTCCACGTGCGCTGTCATGAAATATTCAGAAATTTATAAGTTGTCAAATGAAAAATTTAAAAAAATATATATATATATAATGACAGTACCAAACTGTTTTGAAATGGTCTTAAAATATTGAGGATGAATACTGGAGTCTTCTATTCTATATTCTAATTTGCTTATTTGTTTTGAAATAATACACATTTTTACGATAAATTTTATTGCTGAATTTTTATGTTTTACAAATTAGATAAAGTCAATTATCTGTAGTATCATTACGATACGAAACATTTGAAAATTTTTCGTAGGAAGAAATGTAATTAAGCTTCGCTTTATAATTAAATACATCACTTACGATAATTTATATTGAAAATAACAAACCGAAACAGCCGTGGTCAGATATCCTAAATATTGATAGTAACAAATGTTAAAAAGAAAATATATACATTACCTACCATTAGCAACTGCCTACATTTCCGGAGAAAGTAAATTATTGTATCTAATTGTATCAAGTGTATATGGGGCGTAAATTTGGGGCGTCATGCGGAAGTCTAAAATACGTTAATATGAGTTATCTGTCTAATCATCATGTCGCCTCCAAGAAAAAGGCAATTTAATTTTGACCAATCAATTTTTTAATATTTTAATTCATTTTCTGGAAAATTAAATTTGAATGATTACAAACTACACAGAAAGCAGACAAGTATCAGTGAGTCTGTTACCATGCTTGTTTGGCTGCAAATACATAACATGTACATAACTCGCGAGTTCCACCTATCGCCTTGCGTTAAGACATTAATACATTTCTCGAAATTTACATGACGGTTTTTGCGGAATTTTAAATTCAACAAATTGTAAAAATATTTTGACAAGCCACAAGGTTAGATTTTTTTGTTTTGCTTATTTCTTTTCATTTCATTTTATTTCATTTCATTTAATTTCATTTCGTTTCATTTTATTTTATTTTATTTTATTTTATTTTATTTTATTTTATTTTATTTTATTTTATTTTATTTTATCCTATTCTTTTATTTTTTTTCAATTTTGTATATTTAAAAGGTTTTAACTTACTAAATAAGTTGTCGCTTTAGAATTAAAAAAAATATATATCATATTTCAGTTGTGTTTAAAGAACGCACAAATTACAATATTTAAACAGAATTATCGCTTCGTTACAAATATCACGTGGTACTTTTGAATTTAAAAAAAAAATCACAAATGAGTGAATGTTCGCTATAGACTCCCACGGTTTATTTCCACTCTCTCAAATGTTTGATATTTTTGATGCAACTAAAAAGAGAAAAAAAATATTAACACGAAGGATGAAATACGAAAAATTAATAATCTTCAGCCAAAATACAATAACAAAGTAAGAAAAAAAGAAATGAATCACAGATGAAAAATTATTAAAAATTTATTAACTCAAAGAATTGCTAATAAACATGCTTTCTGGAGATAGATTAATTAACCAGCTGGAAATATAAGACAGCTGAATGATTTTACTTGTTCAATTTTTAGCCTGGAAATTAAAAGTTAATTTCCGGATTGTTCCCTGCTACAATTCCTAGTAAATTAATAAGAGGGATTTTGCACGCATCATTAGGCGTGAACAAGCTAATTTATGTTAAGATCACGAGGAGAACATAGCTGCTTTTTGTAGATTAGAACCGAACATTTTGTCTTTAACGTTGTTATTATTCATATCTTATTAAATGACACAGCACACAGGCTATAAATAACAGTAAACACACAATTTTATCAATTGTAGGGTTATTAAACAGTTACAATTAATAGCTTTATGACCGGATCAGTTCAAATCTTGTGTCCTGTAAGCCATTTTTTTCTCAGATAACATTTCCAAATCATTTTCGTTTATTGATGACTGTTCATTCCTGATAATTGGTCGTAAATAAAAATAATTCTAGCTAATGATCGACCCCGACTTTAGAGTCTTAATAAACTGCCTTTCTGTGATTGATTTTATATGAGGGAGAAACGCATAAAGAGAAATGTTTTCATTTAACTAAATTGTAGTTTCTATTATATGGTCTGTGCATATTTACACGTGTTTCGACCATGGGACTTCAGTGAAAGTCATAAACCTTTAACATGTTAGACCTGTAATCAAAACAAATTATCACCGTTTAATCAGAAGCTGAAGAGAAAATTGGATCATAATCAATGATCAGTATAAATCTATGAAACAAATATCACCATATCAATTCTGGCATTTGATGTTCTGTGAAAGCGAGAAATTGGTATATCGAATTTCTTGCCCACTGCTTCGTTGTGGGACCCCAACTGTTCTAAGAGGCAGTCTCTGACTGTAGCTCTGTGGTAGAATGTCATTTCATTGAGAATTCCCTAAGCATTATTGTTACACGACACAAAGGGTCAAATAGAATGGATTTATACACAGATTGACGTTTTGAGTGAAAATTAATGTTCACACGCCGGACAAAATGAGATTCTGACATTATTAGTTCAGATCGTGTTTGCCAACAAAGATTTTTCTAGTTAATTTACAAAGAATACTAAGAGTTTGAATATCGAGACACTTTCATATAACAGAAACTTAGGCCGTATCAAAGGCATTCCGTTGCTTTAATTTAGTGAGATTTAATCATCATGAGACATTGTGAAGTTTCCTTCAGATTAAATTATCACATCTTGATGATTGACATTTAAAGGAAGTTTGAATAATTCTCAAAGAACGGTCTTATATCCTTGGTTTTCAATAAATTTTAAGACAAGCACAAATCATTGGTATAAGAATATTGCGTGATATAGGCGATAAATATATGCAGAAATGGTATTTGTTATTGATCATATTTGTTATGTTTTATTAAAATAAGAGATTGACATATTCTTTTTTAATGTAAAACTCAACAAATTAGGCAATTAAGAGTGTGAAAATATAGTTTAACTCTCAACGGAGTAGAAAACAGGAACATTTTATCACGCAAAGAAAATCTGTGGTACAAAATACAATTTCAGAATTAACATTTTTTTTTTTTTTTTTTTTTTTTTTTTTTTTCCATTTATTATCGTTACCTTTTATTGCTTCTAAAGAAATGTTTGATTGAGGCCTCTTAGGGATTTTAACTACACGGGTAATTTTTCTATTTTGTGACTTAAAACCTGTGCACGTACAAAGTCAGGAATCTATAACCATTTGTCCTAATATGGGTTTATCTTTTTGTCTCAGTGGACACAATATTAATTAAAACAGTCTTACCTGTTTTTTACTACACAAAAGCGATCTATCTTTTAACATCGGTGGTTAAAGAAACATTTGCTTTATATTTCTAAGAACATGCATAATAAACAGCCATTTAAGAAAAATAATATTTTTCTTGTGGGTTCTTTATATAAAAGTTTAACTGTAATTTGCTATTAGTGCAGTTAACAGTTTTAAATATTTTAAATGATCTGATCATGAAAATCTTAGTTATGTAAGTGCTTCTTTTGAATGTATGACATACAGTTGCCACATGTCATTTCATTTTGTCATTGGTTGTTTTAATAGTGCTAATTTATTTTATTTATTTATTTATTTATTTATTATTTATTTATTTATTTATTTATTTATTTATTTATTTATTTGTTTATTTATTTTTTATTTATTTGTTTATTTATTTATTTATATAGGGATAAAAAATGAGAGACATAATACATATTGTTAATTTGTTGTCATTCCTCTATTGTTTATTTATTTATTTATTTATTTATTTATTTATTTAAATTTATTTATTTATTTATTTATAGCGGAAAAGAAAAATGAGACATTATACATATTGTTTGTTTGTTGACATTCCTCTGTTGTTTACATACTAAAACGTTAAATTGACGATAAAAATAAACAAATGATATGGATATGATATGATGTTGATATTTGATATATCCATTCATGAATCCGTTTTGCAGGTGGTTTCTGAAACATGACAAGATGTTTTAAATAATTATGATTGACATGTACATACGAGGTTGGTGGTCAGCTGTTTTTAATTTTGTATTGTTGGACAGTTGGTAAGGCTGTAAAACAAGTGGGTTGATAAAAGCTATGGTTGTAATACTATTTAGTATTCAGCCCTATGTTTAACGCATTCATAAGCAAGTCCCAAATTCGTTTTATTATTATTATTATAATTATTATATTATTATAAAAGTGTAGTGGGAGACTTATTGATTTTGTAATGTTTCTTCTTATTTTTTTCGCCTTTCGAAGCCCAAATTTTGTCAGATGCTTTTCTCAAGAATGGAAAGGTCGTATCAACTTGAAACTTTTCTGCAGAGAATTTGCGAATACTGTACTGTTAACACACTTTTAGATGATGCTACTTATCTGCAGAACGTTTCAAGTTGATATGACTTTACATTTTACAAAAGTGTCGGACGAGAATCGATTAGAAACAGTACAAAAGCAGTAATTTTCCACCACTTTTGTGGGTGGGAGACTCAAGAAGGGAAAAAAAAGAAACCAACTTAAAATCCACCCGCCTGAGTTTTTACAACTCAGTCGTTAAATATTTAGAAATAAAAAATAATTGAAGAAGAACTTATCAACAACTTTCATTTATTAATTCCTAGGAAGAGGAACAAAACTTCATTTTACATTGTCCTTCCTTTCAAATCCCAGAAAAGAACTATTCTTTAATCACGTAAGCTTCAAAAATTTAATCTTGTATGAATTGAACGTTTTTCTTCAATAAATACGGGTTTAAATTTACGCGATATTCAAAATATATAAAATCTATGAAAACTACTATCGAGATTTCAAATTTCTTATAAGTAATAAAAAGAACAAAGCAATAATTCCGTCCGATGCAGCTGATATTTTCAAAGCTTCATTTTTTTTATACTTTTTTCATTATTATACATACCTCATAATCAGTATAAGCAAAGTTCCGATGGCAAAGACAGGATAATGGACATGGGGGGTGGTATGCTTGTCTGCGGCATGCTGTCTAGGTGAGCTAGCACCTTACCAAAAAACCATAATACACTCACACACATATCTCACGCACACACAAACTTGTTCTATGATTAATCGATAGAGATTAATGACATTGTTCTTGTCGCGAATAGCTAAAAATTGCTGATGTGACGTTAAACAATATTACGACCAACCAACCAACCAACAAACAATCAAAGTAACTTTAGGGTGACTAGTTTATATAAGTTTTACTCTTGTTCTGGAATCCCTTATTTGTGAAGTGTAAACTGTGTTTATATGTCTGATAACTTAATGAAATAAATACTGTTTAAACTAATAATATATTCAATTAACAAATTCCCATAACTCTTGAATGATTATGAAGATAAATGATTACCAAATTACCTGACTTGTTAATTAACATTTATTTACTTGTCTTTACCTGAAAAATATATAATTAGAAATAAATAAAATAATTGAACAACTTTTTTACAAATCGAATTAAAATATTCTGAAGTGTTAAATGTATTCCAATGGGTAAGCATGACGTATGTACATCTTTCATTTAACGTTATTATATGGATAATTCACTTTTGACATTACTTAAATTTGAACTAACAACACAATGGACTTGTTTTAATTTTCACATTTCTTTTACTATGTTGCGGTGTTTTGTTTAAAACTGGTTTTTTTTTGTTTTTTTTTTTTTTTGTAATTGAATTAGGCCTAGTGCTTAAGCACTGGGAAATGAATTAAAAGTAAAAGTTTATACTTTTGGGGGAAATTTTTTATTGTTTGCTTATTTTAACTTATATGTCGACTTTCTCTCTTTTTATGTATTTGCTATTTACCAAAAAAAATTAGTATCCAAAATGAGCTCGAGATTACAGTTTGATGGAGAAATAGTGTTTTACGCCACATTCACTTATATCGATACGGTCATTAATGATGGTTGAGGAAACCGAAGTGTCCGGAGAAAAACAGCCATCAGAAGGCGAACTTTCTCACACTAGACCTGTCCCAAGTGGGATTCGAGCCTAGGCGAAAAGAGGCGCTGTAATCAGTGAGCCGATGTTTAGGACAACTCAACAAACTAGGTTCCTTCGCAAAATGAATAAATAAATAAATAAATAAATAAATAAATAAATAAATAAATAAATAAATTAATTAATTAATTAATAATAATAATAATAATAATAATAATAATAATAATAAACTGTTTTAAATATTTTTTCAATTATTGAAATCCAAAATTATACACAGCCGAATACTATCGGTATATATCTTACTAAATGGTTTTAAATGATTTGTAGAATATCTCGGTTTCTAAAACGAAAGCTTGTATTATTGTCAGAATTTTTACTTTGAATATTTTCTTGGTAAATCAATTATGATTTCATTTAAAAACTAGAGATATTACCCATTAGTATAGCATACCCCTGAGGACTTCACCCTCTTTAATGACTATTGACCCGGGCTGTTTATCATCTCGTGACTTTCTTCTAGACAACACAAACAAGAAAAATAAATTTTATCAAAGTTGGCACATCATTATTTCTCCAATATGTCGTCTTGTGAAAACTCATGAATTTTTCATTATTTAAAACAAGTTGTAATATTCTCTTTTCCCCCTAAGGAGTTAGCTTTAAGGAAAGCTCCAGAAGGGCTCCGAATTTTTGTAGATTAGTATTCAATAAATCCTGACATCCCTGACAAATAGTGGTTTACAAAATATCCAAATGTATAACATCATGTACTTAATTTTATCGCGCTGAAACAATTGTGCGACCTCTTCTCACTAGCATGTCCCTTAAGAATAAAACAGTGTTCAGTAATTGAATCAAGTCAAGTCGACCACTGCATACCTGCTAATGATAGTTGAAATTTTTATGAGTTCCTGGCACCTTTTAATCTGTCTAAGGCAGACGAATACCATTTGTATTCGCAGGTTGTACCCCTGGGACATCAGCTATTTGTACACTCACTCAATTTGTTGACAGTCAAATAAAACGAAGGATCAACGAAGAAGTATTTAGAAAGTTTAATCAATTGGTTAAGTTGGATTCTGAGAGATTGAGTTAAGCGCCTTCTGATGAAGAATGATCCTAAGGACACGCACTTCTATAAATTAAAACTTAATGATAGTAGACAGCGCAAAGAAGGATAAAATGTGACGATTGATTTGTCCAAGTAATTTAACAGGGTATCAACTCAATAAAAAGACATTCTAATGGCATTGTTAGATGGCTGATTGACATTGTTACGATGTTTTGTAATTTTAAACAAAAACAGAAAAAGGCTAACAAAACCACACAATGATTTTTTTTTTTTTTTTTTTTTTTTTTTTTTCTGAAATGAACTGAATGTTATTTTTAATAAATGTTATATACCATTTTTGAATGTATTTTATGATTAAATTTAAAAATGGTTTATGACATAAATAAAAAATTTAAGAAAATAAATACATTTATTTAGAATATTTTTATGATTTTTTTTATAGTCATTTACTTTATGTGTAAACTTTTAGAGAAAATTAAAAAGATTTGAATTAAAATAAACAATATATTTATATTAACAATATAATTCTGATTAATACATAGTGAATTTATTTACAAAATAAAAAAAAACAAAATTAAAAGAATTGTTCATTTTTAAATTGTTTTCACATTTTTTTATTTTCATCATCATCATCATCATTATTATTATTATTATTATTATTATTATTATCGACAGTGATCTTGCTTACTTTGGCTATTATCAGGCGTATATTTGTATTCTTCACCTTTTCAATTTGCCAATGCAACACTTTAATCTGAGTTCAAATTTTAAAATTTGGTTATTGATCTAAAATTGATTTCTGTATTTCTATCAATAATTTTATATGAAACCGATTTAATAGCTAAAACGTGATCATCAAAACATACATGTTTTGGCACTTGTTTCTGAATCCTTTTGTCAATATATGTAATTATAATTATGTATAATATAAGTACTTATATTTGTGTATATATGACTGACAAATAAAATATGTTTCAATCAAAACATATATGTTTTTTATGATTGCTTTTCTACAAAAATGCAAAAGATTTTGGCTAAATAAAAATGTTGATACTCAAGTGTATTCATTGTAACATGTTGCTACCTCGTTATAAGTGTGTTTAGAGCGTGTTAATCAAACATAATGCATTCTGACACCGATTTTTCAACTACTTCAAAACATAACATTTTTCTCATGGAAATATTTTAAAAGTTTTGAAACAGATATGAAATTTCAAATTTGAGACATGTTGAAATATTTATCATCGATGACATCCCATGACCCCACACTAAAAAACGATATGCAACTTTGTAGCAGAGAGAGTAAAAATTGTTCAATTTTGCTTTTATTTAAGAGTATATTTATTCCATCCAAATCTTTTGTTTTACCTTGGAAGTAATAAAAACTATAAAATGCATTATTTTTAGTTTTGAATTCCATAAAATAATACATTTAAAAGAGGTATTAAAATAAAATTCAAAGTTGTACATGACAATAGCAAGAAAGAAAAAACAGAGAAACGTAATAAATTTGCTTCGAATTCAATCCGTAAATAAAACTCACAATTTCGAAGAATTTTATATAAATCTGCAAATTTTTTTACCTGACGTTTTTGTACCTTCTAATGGTTACTGATTACAGGTATTTTGTGGTTAGTGCATCAATTTTTTATTATAAAATTTCAAAATGAGTAAATGATAATTTTTGAAGAGTTTGGAGATACGGGTTTAAAGAATATGTCCCACAATAAGCATTTTCGACCTAGTACGCCCAAATGACGATTACAAGATCATTTAAGATGGTTTGATCACAAATATAAGAAATAATATTTAGGTGAAAAAAATAAGGAATGAATTTGTATGTGTGTGTATATAAATATATATATATATATATATATATATATATATATATATATATATATATATATATATATATATATATATATAAGAAGGTTTATTATATAGTTTTAAAGGTAGAGACATTGGGCTTAAGTGATTATAGACGGTTTTGACACGGAAACTCGATGATTCATGTCGGAATGGTATGGCTAATTTGAAACCAATATTGGCATGTCTCTCACTTATTAAAAAGTCACCTTATCTTATTCGAAAACAACTATACACTTGCTACTTATTCACATAGATACCATCGCCAGGATCACATGACCTCATGTTCTGGGCCATTATGAGGGTTGATAAGGTGAATGGCTACCGAAAACAAGCGAATACAAAAGGCTATGGGAATATGAATTTTTCTGTCAACACTTTCAAGAGTGTAAAGAATATTACAAACACAAATTTGTTGAGAAAATAATAAATTTGTGTTTTCCCAAGGGTAAATTTGTTCTGTTTTCACATAAATATGCCAATAAATGAGTTTTACAGTTAAAGTTTATTTAGGAAATTCAAACTGTAATAATTTACGTTCCTATATAAATGTCGTAATGATTGTACAAGTAATGTTATATACATAATAACTTACAGAAATTCTACAGAAACAAATTACTGATATCAAGATAGTTCCTGGTGATGTGATGTTCTTTTTAGCAAGTGTTATAAGACATAGTTAAAAAAATATTTTTAAATAAATTATTTATTCAATTACGTCTGTTTTTGTTTAATTTATATAACCTAATCAGATATATATATATATATATATATATATATATATATATATATATATATATATATATATATATATATATATATATATATATATATATATATATATTATTATTATTATTATTATTATTATTATTATTATTTAAATATTAGTTGTTTCATTAGAATAAATCCAGTTTTTTTATTAGATTTATCGATGACTAGGGGTTAACAGTTTTTTTTTTTTTCAAAATAAAAATGAAATAGGAATCTTCAGAAAAACATTTACCTAGCCAAAGCAATCAATAATACGACATAACCTACTAATGAATGAATAATGATTTATGGGAATTTTTATTTAGAAATTGAGTTTTGCTTCACTCCATATGTTGGCGCCTTTCTAATCACTTCAATTTACCTTAGGTTGCATTTCCGTGTATGTCGGATTTCATAGTATACATTTAAGTAGAAGCTAGCTTACATCTAATGAAACGGAAGATGGTTAGCTATTTATTGAAATAATCAGCTATGTTTCTTATCTATCAAGAAAATTTTTAAGTCTTTTCTTTTTGAATTATTTGAAAATAACAGCAATTAAAATTAAAACAAAGATTAATATTTTACAAAAGTACATCTTTAATTTTAAAAATGCATCCCTCATCAGTGACACTAGGGACCGAAAAAGTTGATAGATAAAAAAAATAAGAAGAAAAGGAAACTTTTGAAAATTATATAAATCCAAATCCAGCTAAGAATTGCTTGGCATAAGGGAACAAACCTTATTTTAAAATTTTCAAAAACTTAGACGGCTGAAATTTGCTACACAGTACATTTTCTGACGACACAAAGTACTGCCTACTGTTTTAAGGAAATTGTTAAAAATTTTAGAGAATTCGAACGAATGTTTTACATAAAATTAATAAAAAGGCATGTCGAAGTTGATCATTAAGAAATGATATTCAAAATGCTGCCGACAAGAGTTTTACAAGGTTGGTATACATACATTCTTGGTAATCGTTCTAAATTGAGCAAAATATAAAATCCCGTTATTGTAAGAGTTACATTACTTTTTCACTGCTGATTTTATCCAATATTTTTGAAAATATCTCTTTCTCAACGCATTTATTTTATTTCATAGTTACACAACACGATGCAAACCCACATTATAATTTCTGAATAGATATGTAAAACCGTATGTTTTGTACATTGAAAAGATTCTATTTATTCTGCATAATTTTTTCGCTTAAATCACAACGTTTTTAACATAATTGGATATATCGCTTATTTCTTGTTAGACATACATGTATTCTGAATTTCAAACTTAACACGGTTTACATCCGATGAAAAGTTTTAATTTAATATGTTTTAGAAAGAAGGAATGATTTTGTAACTGAAAAATGTAATTGGCATTAGCTGGACACAGCCAAGGAAATAGAACAATACAAGCAAATGGTTGAAACAGCCACTCAAGACTAAAACAATACAAAAAAAAAAAAAAAAAAAGAAGAAGAGGGGAAAGAATAAGAAGAAGAAGAAGAAGAAGAAGAAGAAGTGGTATTTTGATAATGCTATTAGGTGGTCAGGTATATATGTTGTCTTATTCATGTAAACGGGCCTTGGTGGCCAAAGAGTCCTAAGCGCTGACTGACAGATTGCAACCTCTATCTGCCTAGATTTGGATCACCCTCAGTCCAATCCTAATGTGATTTCCAGACTATTGTTCGTGTTTTTTCCCTCGGGAAGTCCATTTTTCCAACCATTCTGAGAATGATCCCTTATGTGTGAATGAATATTTATTTGGATGTGTGAATGAAATTTTATTTGCCAGTATAACTCATTTCCCTAATATGTTGTTGTTGTTGTTGATGTTGTTATCGAAATTGTTGATGTTTGTGGGTATTTTTGATTTTTTGATTTATTTTTATTTAGTTGGGTTTTACGTCCCGGACAAAAGCATTTCACTTATATCGAGACGTAACCAGCTATATTTGAAGAGGCAGAAATTTTTACCTTTGCAGTTTGCTTAGGGCAATATGGACAGGGAGAGTACTTTAACGAACCACGCCTCTAAATGCCGAGTGCTTGGCGAAAGAACAGTCATTAACATTTTTGAAGTCTTGGCCAGACCCGGCCGGGCATCGAAACTCGACCTTCCTCATATGAAGCGAACACTCTACCAAACGAACTGCCGTAGATGTGTTTTTCATTTTTGCAAACCTTGCTTCTGTCATGTGCTGATTTTGAATTTCTATTAAAATAATGCATTCAAAATCAGCACAACATGAAATAAGTTTAATTTATAATTTAAGGAATATATTAAATAAAAATATAAACAGAACATATTATAGATATTCAGCAAGATGTAATAAATTAAGTATTTCTTGGTATTTACTAATTATACAAAAACATTCCAATATTTTGATAAGGATTTAGTTGTTTTCACACTAATTTCCAGGTATAAATTGATCTCAATTATAACTAGCTGTAACTGTATTAAGCGGTTTTAGGATTAGGATTAAGTATATCATCTTACATTCTGATTATTTGTTTTTACTTGTGAAATAGTTCTTTCTCTAATACTTAGTAGACATTTGAAGTGGACTTTGTTGTCCACACTTTTAGGAAGTATTATTGACTGACTTGACCTGACATGTGTTATTATGTAATTACCATACTTTATATTTGTTTCTGTTTTCTAAAAGTATCATAACAGATTTTTATCTCATTAACCAATCAGAAACACTGTTAAAAAAACTTATGTTACATTGTAATAAAATGCTATAAATATGTATGTATTTTGAAGACACAGCAGAGTTGGTTTTGGGACAACAGGCTGTGTGGATTGTTAGGCAGAAATAAACTATGAAAATGTTAAGTTTGTAAGTTTTTGTCTTTCGTCACTGCCAGAAGGCAGGATCCCACAGTCAAGATTCTGTGACACCAGTCAACAAATACCTGTGGGTGCACTCACAACCCCGGTGCCAAATAGGACAGCCACCCTGAGTGCTCCTCTAACCCACGGGTACAGATCCCCAAATGGTGTTACTTGGTGGTGTGCTGATTTTGAATGCATTATTTTAATAGAAATTCAAAATCAGCACATGACACTTCAGTAAAGGAATAAGTTCACATCCTGTCCATAGTAGTTGCCAACCTTGCTTCAATGAAGTAATAAGTTAAAACCTTGTCCATGGTATCATTTCTATTTACAAAACTGGATTATCAAAAACTCGGACAACTTTGAAACATTTAATAATTAAAATCAGTTCCCTTGCTGAATCAGAGATTTCGCCATAGAGAAAATATTATTTGTTTGGATTGACAACAGGTTATTACCCCTTTAACCCAATTCAAAAACCTGCAAAATCTATTAAACATTTAATGTTTTTACCAATTTGTGATTTTCAAAGTGAGTTGATTTTATGCATGTGTGGACTCAGTGGTTCGATTTTTCTCTTTTTAAAAGATTACTAACTACCCATACAGTATATCTAGTATTAATGTCACGTGACCTTGCGCACATATACCATACTTTCCGGTACATTTGTATGTAATTAGTCTCATTAATAGAAAGAGAAGTAATTTTATCTATCAATCGATCTACACAAAAACTCTTTGAATATTTCAAAGTGCACCTACATAAACAAACCACAGCGGTAGTCCAGATTTACGCCGTAACTCCTGATGTCCAACATATTTTATCAGAAAATTTACACGTGTTCTTTAGTTAATATAGTATTCCTCAAAGAAATAAGGAAAACTGAGAATCAAAAGAAAAAAATCTTAAAAATTCATATTTACCAAATATTTGAAATTAAATACATAAAATACAAGATAACAAAATAGATAACGGTATTCTGATAATAAGTCTATGTGAAAACGCCCGTATCAGTAAAATATCACCGTACGAAAATTATAAATAGAAGATTTTTAATAATCTTAGAAAAAAACTTCTCACGCAAAACTTAAACAACAACAAGAAGAAGAAGAGGAATAATAATAATAATAATAATAATAATAATAATAATAATAATAATAATAATAATAATAATAATAATAATAATAACAATAATAATAATAATAATAAAGCTGTACATTTACGATAATGACAAGTTGTGTTAAGCAGGTTCAATGAACGACATAAAGACAAGACATCATTAAAAATCAATGCATCATTATCCAAATGACATTCTTAAATCATATTAATTTGGTTTCTTTCTCTTTTGATGTTTTCAATTGAAAATATCACAAATTATTTTTACGACTAAAAGAGACAAAATATCACTCATAAAACTGATGTAATTAATTAACTAATAACAATTAATCTTTAAACACAGAGACACCAGGTTCCACTGTCTGTTTATTTTTAAAGTAAAACGTTTTTATTACAAATTCAGTCCATTTATTCGTCCATCCATTCATTTATTTATTCATTCATTCATCGTTAGTTCGTAAGTTCGTTCGTTCGTTCGTTCGTTCGTTCGTTCGTTCATACATACATACATACATACATACATACATACATACATACATACATACATACATCTTTCATTCATTCATTCATTTATCAATTATTTATTTATTTATTTATTTATTATTTATTTATTTATTTATTTATTTATTTATTCATTTTGATTTACCTATTACATTTATTCATTTATTTATTTAGTGTCTTTAATCATGCTTCATTCTAAATATTTTACATTCAGATATTTAGTAAAATATTGTCTTTAACAGATTCATTCATTGTCGTTTTTAGCTTATCTTGATAATTTAGTTAATTAGGTCGAATTTATGCATTAACGATATTTAGATTTAAACGAGAATAAACAGGCAATCAGCGAGTTTGTGATAATAATGATTTTGAATTAAAATGTCACTTATTGGTTTTGACATATGTAGAATATATTATCAATAATTTCTACTGATTTCATCTTCTTGTTCCGGTCATTTTCACACGCGTTGACCATTGGTAATATATCCTCACTGACCCTTTGGTTGGGTCACCATAATCTATACTGCAAGTTCTGCACAAGTGGACATTGTCCACATTAAGTATGTGACATATTCCATACATTGTATATGATTTATCCATTCTTTCGCTGGTCACTTATGGCTACAAAAAATACTCGAATTAATTGATGACCATTTCCCATTTTGACATATCCACCTGTGTTTTTACATACTCGTTAATGGTAATGGAATTTTAAATCGCACTTCGTACTAGAAAAAATATCAAATTTAATAGCCCTGTCAGTCTTAGTGTAAAAACTAATTTAAATACTTTTATTTACTTTGCAAAACACTTGTTTCGTTTTCAAAATTTCACGGGAAAACACATTTCTTTTAATGTTTCTTTTTTAACCTACAAAATATAAAGAAAAATATGAGTGAATGGGTTTGGAGATTAAAATCAAATTATGATAATTATTATTTTTTCTCCTAACAGATGTGAGAGGTTGTTATTCTTTGACACACGATGTGTGGAGAGTGTTGAACATTTCTATTGGGTATATGTTCATGACCTGATTGATTATTCATGCCGGTGCTACTTACTCAAAAAATAACTTGTTTCACACACCATTTGTATCAGAAAAAATTACTTCCTCTTTTTCGGCTTCTCATAAAGAAAATTGAAATATCTTACACAAAATAAGCAGGAAATAAGTCAAATCCGTGAAAATATATATTTAAACATTATTGCATGCATGTGATTCGTTCTTCTAAATTGTTTGCTTCTATCTTTCTTTCTTTTCTTTCTTTCTTTTGTTCATTGAAAAGCAACTAAACTTCGTGTCAATCTTTCAAGTTCTTGATTTTTTTGCTTTTCCATTTCTGTATTTCTGTATTCATTTTTACTTTTAGAAACTTATAAAATGTTTTATGGGAAGAAAAATGTACCATGAAACGCAGTGACAAATAATTAGATAAATATGTCGTTTTTATCCTTTTTGTATCAATTTTAGGTGTGCAATTTATAGTATAATTTAATTGTTATAAAATAAAAATCAAATTTATTTTAATATAATAAATTGTCTTACTTGTTAAAAGAAACAAAACCACCAGACCAAATAATAATACTGTAGAATCATTAATATTCGCTGGGTTAAAATTTCGTGGTTTTGCATTTTTAAAAAATTCTATTGGTAGAAATTTTCGTGGAATTGAGTTTTGTAAAAAATAAATCCCATTGAGGGCAATGGAGATTTAAAATTTTCAATGACATTTAATTTCTTGGTTTCCAGTAACCCACGAAAATAACGAAATTTAATCCCCCACGAATATTTGCGATTTTACAGTAAATATTAAAGGTAAAAATTATATAGGACAACTGGATTTCAGAATTCATTTTTTCAAGTCATTGTATCATTAAGTGTGAAATAATGAACACGAATGAATCATAGTATTCTCTAAACATATTTAACCATAATTTGAAAAATAAGTCGCATAATTATTGTCCGAATCAAGTTTCAAGTTTCTTTATTTCTCATATTGCAAAAAATACAAATTGAGAATATATATACATATGTATAATATAAAACAAAAAATGCATGAGTAACAGCATAACATAATTACATAATAATAAAATAAGCGTCTGAAAAAAGTCAATTTCACCAAAACATTTTAATGTCATGTGTGTACCTGTATTGTACTATTGAAATGAAGAAACCGTTTGCCTTTTTTTATTACCCTGTTTTTATAGATCCGTCGCAAGCAAAACAATTAGATCGTTTTCCTGTAAAATGAAAGGTTTCTAAAAAATGATATATCAAAGTCAAATGCTTTATGTTTTTATTTTTAAAAGTATCAAAATTTTAAATTTTGGTAGTTGTTAAAATTACGTATACGATCAAAATTAAATTTAAGTCCACTGGAATGCTTCTTTTATTTATTTATTTTTTATTTATATATCTTCATATTTTATTTATTTATTTATCGTTCATTTTATTTATTTATTTATTATTTATTATTTATGTTATGTTATTTATTTATTTTATTTATTTATTTATTTACTTATTTATTTGTTTATTTATTTATTTATTTATTTATTTATTTATTTATTTATTGTTATTTTTGTAAAATAAAATTTAAAAAATACATTAATATTACGTATAAAAGAAAATGTGAAAAAAAATCCAAAAATAACCATAACCTATAAAATTAATAAATAAATAAAAATTTAAATAAAATAAATGTATTATTTTGACTGGAATTTTATTATTATCATTATTTGGTATAGATTCTGGCCAGTTCTTGAAGTGCATTCTAGTAAGTGATCTGATTTATGACTAAAGCCAGAAGGGTCCAAGTAAATATTTCAACACAGTAAGACTTTAATGATAGAAACATCGCGAAACATGCAACTTTATCCGGTGTTAGTTGCACTGAATTTCATCCAGAATATTTAAATGTTTTTTCTTAGGGAGTTTTCTCTCCTAGTACTCATAAATTTAGAGGTTTTTTGCTACTGTAAGTATTTGGAATATGTGTATCCCTGTCATAAGAAAAACTAGAAACTGATGACGTGACATACCGAGTTATTTTTTATCTAAAATGCCTAGCAAACAGATAAATAAAGTATGTAGCTATTTATAATGTCTTAAACAAAATGTTTAATAAGATCTCTCTCTCTCTCTCTCTCTCTCTCTCTCTCTCTCTCTCTCTCTCTCTCTCTCTCTCTCTCTCTCTCTCTGCCTGGACAAGCTTACGCCATTACGGGAAAAATGGTGCTGACCGAAAAGTCGGTAGCTTTGGCAGGTAGTACACGGTTTCTTTTACTATCCAAAAATTGATTGCTAAGACTAATGTCTGAGGTGAAAAACACCATTTTCTGATAGCCCCCCCTCCCGCGCCTCGTTTAAATTAGTGCATTTGAATTCACAAAGTTCTTCTTATAAAACTCAAAGTCAAGGTTTTCGTTTGAAAATATTATGCAATTTTTATAAATAGACTGGGACTCGTTAGATTCGAATATTAAACAAAAATAAGAATAGTTCAATTATTTGATGAAATTTTGTGGCATGTTCTGCTTTGCTCATTTTTCTTAACCCTCTCTTTTAAACAACAATACGGAGTCGGTAGATGTCACTTACAAAAAATGTCGTAATTGAGACTTAGATATCTCGAAAATACGACTTAGTTTCACGTAATTACGACTAAGTTTCTCGCACGACTTATTATAATTATCTCGTAATTACGACCTAGTTTTTTCATAATTACGACTTACTATCTCGTTATTACGACTTATACTTCGGAAATGGCATGTACTAGTAGTAGTAGTAAAATACTTTATTATTGTGTCACATATCACAGTTCAACAATATTTAACATTATTTACAAATAAATACATTAAAATAAGTGTGATACCCTGCCTAACAGACATACGAGACACAATTATAAAATAAATCAATAATAATAATAATAATGTATCGGCTTTCGTACAAAAATATAATGCTTTTAAAGATCCATATCTAAGTAGTCTAGTTTGAATAAGCATAGAATGTATAATAGTGTCATGTGCTGATTTTGAATGCATAGTTATAATAAGAAATTCAAAATCAGCACACGACATTTTAATAGAAATTCAAAATCAGCACATGACAAATGCATTGAAACATTACAAGGTAACTATATATATATATATATATATATATATATATATATATATATATATATATATATATATATATATATAAAGAAACAACAAGTTGTATAGCTATGAAATTAAATATTTAAATACTTAAAAACTTACCTGGAATATAGATAAATGTACTAGTATTTGCAGAACCCTATCCTTTAGAGTCTGGAGTTAAATATGCGTCTTACGTTATATTATATATTATAATTTAGAGGTATTTTTTAAAGGAAATGTATTGCTTTAGTGTCATGTTTCATATTTCACTCATAAAATCATTAACCAACACATACACCTTCATAAACCCAGAACCACTTACCACAGTTTCTACCATTTCGAATTGTTCATAATGTAACTTACGATCACTTTTTAAGAACTGTCATATGTAAAATGCAAAAATTCAAATTTCTTCAAATTGTCCAATTTTTTAGAGTCTTCATCTGAAAAACCCACCTTGTAGAAACTTTTAGATTCAGAAGTACCAAAAGAGGCCAGCAACTTTTTTGGTTCCATTTTTTTTAAATCTCTGCCATACAGGATATTTAAGGTTTTTGGGCTTTGACCTTTTTTTTAGTAAAAGGTTGAAAATGTACTTTATAAACTACATAGATTTCAAGTTTTATTGAAATAACAACAACCTCTGGTATTTAATATTCTGTTAAGCACATGTTACTTTATTATAACTTTCCAATATATCTTAGTAAGACGCCACATTAAAAACAAATTACTCGACGGAGTCTTCATGCTTTGTTGTTGCGATTTTTTTCTCGTCTACAAAAGGTGGCGTTTTTGACAAGATAATTCGTTTTCTTAAAGATGTAAAAACCCCTGTCTTGGTATTACTTGTGTATTTTACATGCACGACATTGAGTAAACCAGCAATGAATTACACACATTATCAATCATTAGGTATTGTATTATATCTTTCTTGACGTTGGGTTAAAGTCGGTACGCGTATTATACTCAATTATTAGGATTAAGCAGGGTTAGGTTTAACATGTAAAGTGACAGTGATCCGAGCAATCTGCATCAATATTAAGGTAAACCCGTCTATGCGCCTCCTTTTTGAAATCAAGCACAGGAGACTAATCCGTGAATAAACAGGTTCTCTGCTGTCTATTTACATAGTGACAATGGTAATGGGCGATTGAAATGTTCTTTGCCAATCATTCAGTAAATTAAGTGCCAAATGGCGTAGAAATAATCAACTCATCTTATAATTCATATTAATACCTTAACAATGATTAGAAACTGACATCCCAATATCAACAAATACTGACCGGGTGAAAGAAATTGATAAAAAATTCAATTTTATTGTCAAGATCTGTAATCTCTTAGCGCCATTTGAAGGATGGCATACGTCGAACTCGTGTCTAGTGTTTTGGTTGAATTGTTAACAAAAAAATCCAAAAGTTTTTTTGAATTAGTAATGCAGTCTTGTTCAGCAAAATCTAATCCTATTTTATGAATAGTTTTTTTCTTTGGAAAAGCCAACAAAGGGAACAAATTTAGTTATAATATGTTTCATCAGTTTAACGCTAATATATTCGAATGGTAATAGTTTCTATAGAAGCAAACAGTGTATATGACTTTTAAGAACTAGTACATTGTCGGATTTCTGTTTATATATTAAAACTTTGTTTCAAAAACACATTTTAATAAATGAAAATGTTCAAATACAACTCCCAAAAGAAAAGTAAAAACTTTGAAAACTGTCAAAATTTAGTTAACCACCAGGAAAGTGAGGACGGGTGTTCCAAAAGAGTAAAGTCCCTCCTGTCTAGTTAGCTACATCCGCCAGGTGCAAAATCAAATTTAATAATGATATCAAATCTGCGCTTTACTCAATCTAGTTCCATTAGGTTGTATTATACGTCATGTACATTGATGATCGCTATATGCAAGGTGGTTTTTGAAGGATCTCTCCTATTTCTATATCTTAACTTGTTCACTTTAACACAAATTTGGTGCTCACTATTATACATTAGTTGGTACAATTTAGATGTCAATTTGAAAAACAAGATTGCAACACACAGAAATTCAGTCTTTCTTCAAATTTTTTAGACTAATTCTCTGAAAATGAAAATTCATTAATGACAGTTTGGATGTATACAGAAACACAAAAAATTGTTGGAAAATCAACGGTTGTTTTGAAAGAACACCGAACGCACATATTTTTCAACTATTTGTCGTAAATCAGGACCGTCTTGTATAACAGATATAAATTAATGCTGATGCTTTACTTTATCCATTATACAGTAAGTTATAGTAGTCAAACTTTTTTCCCTTGCATTGAGTTTATTTCATTAGTAAATGTGGAATTAAATGTTTTATACGATCATGGCACTTGAAGATACGACAACAACAACAACATAACAAGAATAAGACACCAGTCACGCAAATGAAACATATGGTTTTTTTTTTTTTTTTTTTTTTTTTTTTTTATCATATACTTTGTAATGGCCACCCTGTTACTATGTTTGGATGAATAATAACCATAGCTAGTTACTAAGTATTTCGTTGTAAAATTAAAATTCCTTGCTGATTATGTTGCTAAAAACAAAAGCCGCTTAATCTTCCGGCGCACTTGATCTCATCTTTGTAGTTTTTGTAATATGTTTTTTATTTGCAATACATTTTTGTTAGTATACAGATGTAAAATTATGTCTCTTATCCGATTAAGAAATTACTATTTTATTGAGTTGTTTGCTTTGGATGATGGGTAAAATCATAACATTGTTTCAATCAATCTGCAGTGCATCTTGTACATAGATTGAGTTATCTCATTAACTTGAAAACGCAATTAAATTGGAAAATTACTTATAATTGTAATGTATATATCATTTGCTCACGTGTGTAATGCTTAAAGCGTATAAATAGTTTGCTTAACCTTACGCCTTAAAAGCTAATAAATATATAACGTTAACCCGTTTCTTATCACTATTAGCAACATTTAGCACTTGTAATCTACCTGGTCTCCGTGTGTTTTCTTACTTGTTCAACACTTGTACTTTCATCAAGAAATTAATGCATGGTTTTCCAATCACCTGCCAGAAACATGATAATTATGGAGGTAATTTATTTTTCCATTAAAATCTAGAGACACAGTAATAGGTATATAATCACAAACGGTTTATCAACAGGATTGCTTTGATTAAAGCATTTCTAATTTCTTTTACATACATGCTTTTGACATAAGATCAAACTGAAAGTGATGAGTAAACAGCGCTCAAATTCGATTGAGCGAAACCGGAAATAAGAAGCATAAAAATGTTATCAAATCGGAAGTGACCCTTCAAATTGTTTGCACGGCTTAAGTAAACGACACCAGCGTTTCCGGATTATATATGAGCCGTTTTTTTTGTTGCAGAAGCAGTCAGAAAAACATATATGCATTATTACTTATAATTAAGATTTCACACGTTGCGGTCTATTATCATTATAAATGATGTATTAAATCATTTATATTTAAATGTTTCCGGTTATTTTAGAAACCAGAAGCTGAAATGTAAAATTAAGTTTTCACTAGTTTTCAACAGATATTTATGACTAAAAGCATTTTTTTTCTTTTGAAAAAAGGGTTTTCAAAAGTGCTTGAGTTGTTACTGAAGTTTTTAATATCCGGAAATATACGTTACAGGGTTAAGTAAATTTTGAGTTTTTTAAGTAAATGAAATGCTTTTTAAGTATGGATTAATCAATGAATATGTAACGCCTCTACTGATAGATCTAGAATAATGAAAGAGCCATTACAGCTTAAATAATAATCAAAGAGGAGGTTTATACATTGGTCTTAAAAAGTTTATTTTATTTTATTATTTTTATTTATTTATTTATTTATTTATTTGAGCGGCTTGGTCAAGGGGGAAATTAAACAAACAAACAAATAAATAAATAAATATAAATAAATAAATAAATATAAATAAATAAATAAATAAATAAATAAATAAATAAATAAATAAATAAATAAATAAATAAATGTATGTTTTGTTGCATTAATCCGACACAAAATATGCTTGTACCAAATCTGTTGTAGTGTCTTACCATGCTTACATAATTGCTTAGGCAGCTTTTAAGTTTCTGTAAAGTTATGTTTCTGGGAACTCATTTATTTGAATTGCACATTGCAATGTAAACAAAAATTGGAATGTAATTCGGCTGAACCAAATAATGGGACTCGTAATCTTGAATTTTGCAAATCGAACACGTGGGTTGTTTTATTCCTTGTTCAATATAGTAGGCATGGAATTTCGACACTTTCTGGACAGTCTTAGTAATGACAAGTAAATCCAAATAAAAGTTGATGACCACATAACAGCGATGAGCTTATAATTTTATTTATAGATTTGCAGGAATAATTTCATGATAAAAATTGACCGATTAAAATATCAATTTTAATAGAGGCCGACATTTTAATTCAAACTTTTCTATACATCTTTAAAGTTTTTATCATTTTTATTAAATTTTACACCCCTTATGATTAAGAAACCCATTTGGTGTCAAAACACTAAGTAAAATATGAAGTATTTTAAGGTATTAATTTACCATTTCTTCATATAATTGTTACTTGATATATGTTTTCGTGTTGCTCCCCTGTGGTCATTTAGATCCGGGAAGGGTCATGGAAAGTATAAACTCATATGTAGGTAGTAATAATTGTCAATGATACAACATGTATCATATACTTCTCCAGGCAGCATTGTCAGCTTCAATAATCGTATCTCGACCCTGACACCCACAAACATGTGTATTTGCAAATTCTATCAAATTACATTGATAAATATATAGAGATTAGGTTTAGATACACGCATATGTTTGGAACTCTTCTTGAGTAAAATGTTCTTTCAGTCAAAACATATCAAGCATTCTTGTAGAAACTTGAAAGAGACAAATGAATATTTAACTTAATGTAGTTTTTCCTATCAAGAAAAAAACTCTAATGCCAAATATTCTTGTATATCGGTTTTCCCTTGATGATAATGACGGTTTACATTAACATGACAACATCTTTGTATTAACATGACGGCCCGTGGGAGAAACACGTTTGTATCACGTTAATAAAATGTGTAGCCGGCGTCACAGTTATCGCAACATATTCGTAACACATAACCAAATTAGTCCTGAATGTCATTTTGGCCTAAATGTTCTTTCACCACAATTAGACCTGTTAAAATTCGTTGTTGTGGTAACGTGAACAGAGTACCTTATGTCATATTTTATTTTATGTTCATTCAAATAATAAAGTTATTTGGCGTAACGGCATTTCTTGTATGCTCGGTCAATGTGCCTCGTATTCTTGACAATGATGAATAATACAAATCTTTAGATTTCGTTGACAAAGGGAATATATACTAATATGTTGACTTTTAAAATGTTTTGGAGATTACATGCCATTACAAAAATCATTTTAAAACGTGTGTCTTGTCCTGATAATATTTTATTTTCAACAATAAGGAAAAGCCTGCAATAATTTTTATATTATATATCTTGCCATTTGCAACAAACCGGATTCTTTTGTCTTAAAACTGTGATTCAAAAGGAATAAATGCAACACAATTTTGCTATAAACTATGTCTTTTTATTTTTATGACAACATAATAACAGATTTTATTTTATTTTTTAGTCATAATTTTGTTGGTGTTTTATTTTAATAGTTTAAACTAGACACAAGATACAAAGATCCTAGCATGAGAAAGTTTTTCAGTTCGCTTCACAAAGGTCAATGATCGATCTTTTCCGGACACTCTGGTTTCCTCCGTCATTCATGAACTTACCCCTTCCACTCTACCCCACTCCACCTAACGCCTTCAATATGTTTCTGTAAATTTCTTTGAATGGGATAACGAAAGAGACATCCGTAATTTTTAGATTATTCAACTAAAGACAATTTATATAACTTTTCTTACGTAATGTTGTATCTATGTCAATTCTTCATTTTATTTCAATTATTCCTTTAGTTTGTAATTTGTTCTACATTAAAATTTAACAAAGAAAAATAAAACTGCATGCATAAATATTTCAATTCACATTAGGTTCATGTATAGTAAAGGGTGGCAAATATGTTTTATTTGCATTGTTTGCAACAGTAATCACAACACAAGTTATCATATTTGCAATTATTATTTACCACTAAAACAGTTGTCAAGGTTACAAACAATGGTAATTCGGGTTTTATTTAAAATATACTAGTCTAAGATATGTTGAACAAAATTATTCTTGATTGATGATACAAAATTAAGCATATTATTTAATTTACCGCAACCATGGCAACAAACGTTATTTTCAAACAGAGCAAAGCACAATCTAAAACAGCAGCAACTGCCATGGCAATTTATTAATCAAATTAGTCAACACAAGATAAAGAAGCGCTAATACTTTATAAATTTATTTATTTATTTATTATTATTTATTTATATTTTTAAATTTAGGGATTGTTTGGATCCCTCAAAAAGTTCTTTAACCACAGCCCTGGAAATTACCACACGAGCTCGTTCAAATCAAAATCGCCAGGCTCAGGAAATCAACATTTAGTGGTCTCAATATGAATTTTTTATTTTGTTATATTGTAAACTTGTATTGTTTTGACTTCTAAGTCGCGTTAACTCTTGCCAAATTTTTCATAATAAACCTTTTGTTTGTTTGTTTTCTTTGTTGATTATTATTATTATTATATTTTATTTTTTGCTATATAGTTTAATATCTATTACCTTAATTAATAGACAGATTAGCATACCATTATGCTTTGAATAAGCCAATTTGACTTCAGTGAGTCGGCAATAGGTTTCTTTTATTTTTCATCCCATGGTCTCTTGTGATGCACTTTAAGTATTAATTTATTTATTTTTCTGTAGTATAGTTCAACTGTACAGTCTTTTTTTTTTTTTTTTTTTTGTTAAACATGAACTTATAAAACGTAAGCAGTGTATATTGGGTACAAAGAAAAAAAGGACGTTAGAGTCAAGATTTATAAACTTATGTCGATGCGGTCAGTCCTGGGATGGTGAAGAAATCCCGAGTGCCCGGAGAACCTCATTGACCTTCCACAAGCAAACTGACAAAGGAAAAAAAGAGACTACACAATTTTTAGAACAACTGTTGCATTGTTGAGAAACTGCCGCTAATAGGATGCGAAATAATATGACATGTCAGGTGATGTTTTAAATTATAGACATATTATGATGAATTGGTTTTTATTATCTCCATACCTCTGACCACTGGACACTGGGAATCTGTGTGATTTGTGACGTGATAAACAGAGAAATGTCCATTAACATCATACGGGTTATATTTCATCACTAATCATAGACATGGATTATGATAAATGGCTTTTTAAAGACGTGGTTCATGCCGAATCAAAAATGATATCAGATAAGGTGGTCTTGTGAATTAACACATTTCTGAAAACAATAAAAAGAAAAATATTTTTTTGCATTTATGTTAAGCAAAACTATAATTTTACTTGACCACTTGGCCCATCGATAATTTCATAGTGATCTGGTTAAATGAACGTTTCCAATCAAACCAAAGATGGAAGGCTATTATTTTACATTTCTAGGTGAGGGTTTATGGCTCGAGATTTTAAAACCTTTATCTAACTATTTCCTTCTGTTTTGTTTTTCTTGTTTTTATATATCAAGTTGTGTTTTGAGCAAGGTTTATATTATATTATATTATATTATATTATATTATATTATATTATATTATATTATATTATATTTTATTTTATTTTATTTTATTTTATTTTATTTTATTTTATTTAATATTATTTTATCTTATTTATTTTATTTTATTTTATTTTATTTTATTTTATTTTAGTAATTTTATTTTATTCATTTATTTATTTATTTATTTATTTATTTATTTATTTATTTATTTATTTATTTATTTATTTATTTCATTTATATTTCATTTCATTTTATTTCATTTCATTTCATTTCATTTCATTTCATTTCATTTCATTTATTTTATTTTATTTTATTTTATTTTATTTTATTTTATTTTATTTTATTTCATTTCATTTCATTTCATTTCATTTCATTTTATTTTATTTTATTTTATTTTGTTTTATTTAGGGTTTCAATCACCTGTTATTTTTTTAGATCAATTTCTATAAATGATGTTTTTTTTTTTTAGAAAATCAATTACAATCAACTTGTCAAAAAACTCATATAAAAGATGATTTAAGAGATCCAGACATAAATCTTTAAGCAGCTTTTCGTAATGGTCATTACTCCAATGAAATATGTAAAAAAATGTTAGCCCGTTTGGAAAAGACACCGCTGATAAACTTACCATCAGACAAATTTTTACACATAGACGTGTTCGAATGTACTGTTGAAGTGCATTGTGACACACTTGTCATAAAAGAAGCATTCAGTAAATTTAATCTACCTAATATAAAAATCCTTAAAAAAAAGAAAACATAAAAACATTTCGCAATACCAGCCTTAAGTTATACGGTTTACATGTATGTGCAATTAATACAAGAATTCATATTGATCTAGGAATCTTGTTTTAAAAGTTCGTTCAACTTGAATTGTGGCATTCCAGTTAACGACCGTGTATCTAATCGAATACACCCCAGTAGACATAGAACATGATAATAGTACTTATATTGTCTCATCATTATTTTCATAATGATAATTTAACAAGGTTCGGCTTATAACAGGAGATAACACAAACAAAGATCACACTAAAAAATAGATTTAAAAAAAAAAAAAAAAAAAAAAAAAAAAAAAAAAAAAAAAAAAAAAAAAAATAAACATTAAGAAATATCATATCAATGTTGTTCGTTGTTTTAAATGTTACGGCAATATTATACTGAATTTTACCAGAAAAAGTTGCACGTAAAACGCTAAATTTTTCAGAAAATATATACCTTTACTTCTCCAACTATAAAACAAGTTAGAGACTTGTTTGCAAAAGTAAACAGACACAGGAACATGAAACATTACAAGTAAATGACAAAACAACCCAACAGGACAACAAGAAAACAAAAGTGCTATACCATTGAAAACCACTGTAAATAAAATATTGTTATTACAATTATTAGATATATTATGATCTGGAATTTTTGAACTGAAAATTGCATTGGCAATAGTCATTCCAAACATGTTTTCACAAGATAAATATATACTTCAATACATTTTTTTTGCCAACTAGAAAACTTAGGTTTGGAACTGTGTGAGGTCTAGGTTATGGATTTACTACTGTGAATAAATATCATTGATATCTCTTTTCAGCTGAAGTTGGTTATAAAACTCGATATTTATGTCTTGTTGGTCAACATAATGGCAAGCATTTATGATTTAAATGTTTCTAAGACGTTAAGTGGACTCATATTAAGAGGATTAATTTAATGATGTGGCATTCAAATCCTGTCGGATACCAATCACTAAACACTAAAGCATGTTGTGTGGCATTATATATGACGTGTCTCATTATTACTCATAAAACAATTCATGATTTCATGGCTTTTTTTTTGGTGAATTATTATTATTATTATTATTATTATTATTATTATTATTATTATTATTATTATTCACCGCCGTCGTCGTCGTCATCATCATCATCATCATCATCATCATCATCATCATCATCAATTTTATTATTATTATTTTTATTATTATTGTTATTATTATAGTCATCGTCGTCGTCATCATCATCATCATCATCGTCGTCGTCGTCGCCGCCGTCGTCATTATTATCTTTATTAATTTTAACATTATTGTTATTTATTTTGTCATCATCATCATCATCATATTATTATTATTATTATTATTATTATTATTATTATTATTATTATTATTATTATTATTAATTTTATTATTATTATTATTATTATTATTATTATTATTATTATTATTATTATTATTATTATTGTTGTTGTTGTTGTTGTTGTTATTATTATTATTATTATCATTCAAAAATAACATCATATTCATGAATTCCAACATTCAAAAAATGGGAGAGATTTACATATTTGATCAGAAAACAAAACATGCTGCCAATACAAAACAGGTACCTGGGATCATTACAATTTTATTTCTTTTTGTATTATTTTGTTTAATAACAAAGAATCATTTCTGGTTGCGTTCAAAGTCCTGCTTTTTACAACTGATCCTTCTAATTGTTGTGTTGTTTTGTATTTTTTACCTACTAACTGGTTTCTTATAAAGTATTTTATTTTCAAACTTAATCAATTACTTTATTTTTCTGATTTAACGTTCGTGAAAGATAGAAGAAAAAATGAACAAACTGAAAAACCTATACTTTAGCAACATCCAACACAGTCACGAACAAATTACAAGTTTATGCGAATAATAAAACATGTACAGCCAAGTAGTGCAATACAAAACCATCTTCGTACCTTTGATTATAAATTCCTGACAGGAACTAGGGCAAATGTCCAGTTTTGTAATTATGGTACTATTGGAAGGATTCGAGTTCGCAACCACATCATCTACTCTACAACCAGTGGTTTGTTAATACATGTGCGCATTTTTTGAAATAAAAAAAGCATTATTTTATTAAAACATAATATAATATGCGTTTTATAAGAATTTCACCTTAAATTACCCATATTATTTACAATTTCTAAAGATTAATATTTTTGTTCCACTCTTAAAAAAGATTTATCACACACACACACACACACACACACACACACACACACACCGCAACCCTTTATAAATTATGTCATTTTTAGTCTTTTTAAAAGTACTAAACTGCGTATATATCGATGTACTAATTATTTCTATTTCACCTCGCAACATTCAACTGATAATTGTTTATTTACAAACTATTTCACGGGTCAAAATTGCCTAATTTCTATTTAGAAATTAGTGAAATAAATCATTGTCAGTAAGATGGAGTCATTATACCCATTACTGCCAACAGTACATTCCAAACATTTAAATGACTTTATAGTTTATATTTTTTGGCAAAATATAGCGACAAGATTGTAAAACATAAGTTGTATTAATGATATCTATGTTTCTAGAAAGTTTATTTCAATGGTTTTTTTAGCCTGCTGTGTTATCAAGAAAGTTAAGAAGAGAACATCATGATAAATGATGTGCGCAAATGTTCATAAAGATTGTAGTATAAAATATAAAAGAAAAAAGCCAAGATAGGTCATGGGTGATAACGGGTTGTAACGGTTTTAATTGCAGTGAGTGTATTTCAAGAGCCTTGAAATTATGTATCTTCATGATAACGTCAATTAAGTAATTGACGTTAGGCGGTTGTTGTGTGTATACTTCTTAGAAACATGATCATCTTGCATCAGTGGAAATCAGTGATAGGGTCATTTTTATCGGATATCCTTGTGTTATATTTTCTTATAACATATATCTTTACTGTCTATCTGGAGGGGTAACGCTGTATTTACATTAATTTTCGTTATGTTTGACACAGAAATATAAAACAGTACTTTAGCATTTATTTCTTTATTATCATATCTCTCTGTTTATTTTCCTTTCGATAAAGACACAGATCATCGCTTTGCTTAGTAAAAAAAAATGACAGCATTGAGAATAATTGTTAACAAACAGCATTTTCTGTACATTTTTGTTAAAAACAAGTGATGGGTTATTGGTATCTTGTGTCGTCATCTAGTATTTCGCGGTTTTTTCACAAAAATTGTTTCTTGAAACTGATAACATTGTGTCTGTATCACGAGAATTTGAGATAAGTAACAATTTGTGTTTTGTTTTTTATCTCGAAGTTGTTATATTCGGGAACAGCTTTTATTTCATTTTTACCAAGTTAAAAAATTAGCTGTTTGTTGCCATGCGCGTTACATAAAAGGCTTATCTCCTTGTCAGATAAAATAAATGCATATATCTCAATTACTTATGAACATGAGTATCAGTTAAACGGACAAGATAGTGCAGTTTTACACACTTTACCAAAAAAAAAATTAATTAAAAAAAATCGGGTTAATTTGATCACAATTACCTTGGTAAAACAGCATTGCACTGTCATTATGACACATATATTAGGTTAAAATGCTTTTGGTTAATTTCGTGGATGTTGAATTTTCTTTGCCATTTCCCATTTAGAGAATTATATGTCTTACTTATGTGTCAAAAGTCAAGCATAACAACTTCAAATGTTGGAATTCAGATTACGTTTTGGTTTGGGAGTAGTATTACATGAACGCATCTGTATATAAACGCTCTCCGGTAAGGCCTCGATGACAAGTGTCTAAAGCATGTTTGCACAGTTTCTCGAATCGAGTTAGGGTTTGAATTCAAACTCGAGCAAACTCATGTCTGAAAAAGGTTTGTCGCTTGCCGAAGGTTTACTCGCCGGGAACTTCTGGTTTTCTTAAACGCCAAAGAACTAACAACCACGATATGAAATATTTGACCGATATAACCGGATCAGTTTCTGTTATCAACTTATTATATCCCATATTTATCCTTCGTAGAATGATTTATATCAAGTTTCTTTTAGTTTGTATCTATTTTATTATTTCTTCCCTACCTATTTGTAAATTTAGTCTGTTTTGTTGGCTTCGGAGGCTTAGTGGTGAAGGACGTTAGCTCTCGAACTCAAGGCGTTTTAAAGCTGTCGGTTTGACACCGGATGACAGCAAGACTTGTGAAAAGGGGTTTTCTTTATGATAGGCACTAACTGGTTGGCTTTGTACAACATATTTGGACTAAGTGGTCTGTAATTTTTACCTGTGATATTGCAGACTAGTGTGCTAGAACATAAGTGTACACTAGTCCAATGCATATCAGAAACACTTGTACCGCATTAACTTGTGTTACGATTTATCTTCAATTTTAATTTTATCACAAATGGCTGAAAAATTGCTGTTAAACGTAAAACAATATTTATCCAGCCAAACAACAATCTTTTTCTTTGTTTACTTTGTTTTTTTGTTTTTTTTTTTGTAATTATGGCGTGTTCTCAGTTCATCTAGCCATTTTCATGAAGATGCTTCAAAAACAACATCATTGTTAATTTGTACATTCGGAAAAAATCTATATTTCTTATATACAACTGTAAAGAAAACACAATTGTACCGGTTCAGGTTCAAATCGTAGAGCACATCAAAGTAATTACTACATAAACTGTCAAATTAAATAGTCAAAGACTTTAATTTTCACATAGGAAGTGATACCGGGTTCTCCGGAAGGATAAACACTTCCTGTCAGGCCAGCTTTACAGGCAACATGTGAAATCAAAATTGAAAAAGCAAGGAACTAGGAAATACGGAACGACAAATATATTTAAGATAATTTTAGATACAGCATCATCATATTTATTAATAATATAATGAATTCACCTCGTCTAATTAAAATAGATTAGCCAGGGTTTAAACAACTCATTTATTAAAATGCTTGTTAAAGTTTGACAGCAATATGCCCCATTAAACACCGAAACTGACAAAAATGTTTATTATTTTTATTTTTATGTACTAAACTTAGATCATAAGTAAGTGCAAACACTTTTTAAACCGCGCTAAGGTCATCTTTATATTGGTGAAACAGATAGCACGAACTTATTCTTTATTAATTTTCTATAATTAATATAAGTTTCCCAGACAATTATTAATAATGAATATTTTCAACTTTTTTTGAAAAAAAATAATAATTTGCCCGGAATTTAGTTGCGGTAATAAATATGGAACATGATGTCATCTGTCATTTCTAGAAGGAGTTATATTGATGAGGATGGTCTTGGTGGGTGAATGGTCTAAAAGCGCTCTCACTGATCACAGCGCTTCTATTCGCCTAGGTTGGAATCCTACTCGAAACACAAAATTCATCGAGAAATTTTCCTTTCCGTAGTTTTTTCAGGCACTCTGGTTTCCTCCATCATCAGAGGCTTGAACTCTGGCCGTGACATATATAAAAATTGAGATACTGCGTCTTTGACAGGCTTTATATTAGGAAGAGAGAACACCGACTTCCAATACACCCAGTTCAAGGATAACGTGACTTGGGAGTTAAAAGCTTTTCTGCCACATAATGTCTCGGTGAGCTGGCAGATTAACAAACAAAATAGGTTCGAGTGCACGCTAGAACTCGAACATATCACACACATACACCAACTTGCTCTTACATAATTCCTAAGAGATAAATAACTTTGCTCTCATCGCAAATAGCTAAAAAATGCTGATGCGAGTTAAACTACATTTCGACCAAACAACAAACCAATTTATAAAATAGATACATATCTATGTTGGGTATCAATAACTCAGTCGGCAGTACTTTGTGCTGTCAGAAAATGTACCATGTAGCAAAACTTTCAGACGTATAAATTTTTTAAAATTATTTAAAACTAAGGATTGTTTCATCATGCAAAGCATTCCTTAGCTGGATTTAAATTCATATAATTTTGGAACTTTAGATTTGTCAATTTTCAACTCTTTGGCTTGTGTCTTTTATCTATCAAACTTTTCTGCCCGATGTCACTGATCAGGAACAATTTTTTGAAATGTGCACATATGGTGCATCAAAGTTTAACAGGTATTTTTGGTATATATATAACTAAATATACATTGTTATTTTTTATGCTATCTAAAAAAATGTTTTAAGGAACAGTTTTCCGAAATGTTTACGTATGTCACTTAAAAAATTAAACAGGTATTTATGTTATATATATATATATATATATATATATATATAATTAAAATAACTGAAATAATAATAATGATAATAATAATAAAATAAGAAAATGCTCTAATATACTTGTAGTCAAATGAATAAGACTGAGAATATTGTTTAGCTAGATCTATTTGACTAATTTCTGATTCGTCTGATTATACGATACTTAGAATAAATAGATTACAGCTAATTTGGCAGAATACAATTTAAACATGGGTTTGTAATGATAAAACACAGTATGACAAACAGCGATGCCAATATTAGGGACAGAATAATCTCTCAGACTACGTATCGCACACTCGCAGATCGCTTGATTTGTATGAATAAATAGAAATCTGCATCAAACACCCATTACTTGTAATATCCGTGTCATTGATGAATTTAAAAATATCAGTTTCAATCTACATACCCTACAATGGTCTTCAGTGGTAATTACAATTGATGGCATTGTAAAACAAATTGAAAAATAACAAGATTACAATAAACAATTTTGTATTGCCAAAAAATACCTTGGTCATTTGGTATCAGGATATTTAGGATTTAGCTCTCTCTTTTTTGTCACTGTATGATTATTAAAACATCGTTTTTAGGGATGAATTGATCAGGGGATTTTGTTGGGTTTTTTTTTTTTTTTTTTTTTTAATAAATCCATTTGTTAAATGTGGAAGGTATTGATAAAACCGACAATTACTCGTAGTTGTAATACGTATTCTAAGATGGTAGGGCAATTATTTACTTTTGCTAGCGCTCAAATCGTATATAGTTGCAGAAATAGTAGAAAAATATGAAAAAAAAATTCCAAAATATACAACAAAAAATAAAAGAAGAAATGTACTATTGTAAAAGAAATAAAATTTTAAAAAATGCAAAAAATTAAAGCGAATAAAACGCTTTTAAGAGTAAAATCATTTAAATATTCATTTTTAATTTATTGTAGATAATAATATTGACATTGATGAAATGGTTTATACTTTGAAACCAAAATAATAAATTGCGATGCATGTAAGTTCATCCAAGATAATAATATGTAAATAGTAACACATTTGTTATTGGAAATGGCATTGTAACAGGTCGAAAACTTTTGAAGGTCAAAATACCTTTAATGTTTTCAAAAAGTGATAAATATCGTCGCCTTATTGTCGGTAATAATTAAAAATAACGTATGAAATTATTGAAATATAACATCAAACAAGTAATATATTGCAATAAATCATGGCTCGGAGGTGTAATAAAATTTTTACAATGTTTTCAGAATATAATGGTAGCCTCGGTGACTGAGTTCTGAAACGCACGTTTAAGGATCAAAAAGCTTCTCACCGCCTAGATTGAACCACAGGGGCTTGGTGTCTGGATTTCGGTAGTTTTGTTTTAAAGATTATTTATTGGTATTTTTATTACATGTGAGGTTGGTACTAGTTCATACATATTGATAACTTTGCCTGAAATCCATTTTTGACAAACTTAAAAAAATTCTTCTTGTTCTTCTTGTTGTCTTTGTAAATCCCATTTGGAATTACCATTGCAGCAATACAAAATCACCGAGAGCACCTCTACGTTCGCGAGTTGTGTCCCTTGTCAGGGTTCTCCCGTTCTGAGATTTTATAATGTGGTAATGGTAATTCCAAGTGGGATTTACAAAGACAACAAGAAGAACGTTGAATTTCTTCTGAAATTGTCCGATTTTGAGTTTGGTGGAAAAATTCAGACAGTTATTGATTGTTTTGAAGAAAACGGAGATAGGAATGTAAAGAACAAGCTTTTAAAAGTTAAAATTGATGAAAATTATGTGAAAACATGGATCGGCTGATTTTTCACGATTTTTTTTCCAAGCGAGGGGTAGACTTTCAAAATGGCGACTTTCGTCCCTTGTGTTTTTGAAATTATATATTTCGAATTTTTTTAAGTTTGTCAAAAATTACATGGATTTCAGGCAAAGTTATCAATATGTATGAACTAGTACCAACCTCACATGTAATAAAAAAATACCAATAAATAATCTTTAAAACAAAACTACCGAAATCCTGACACCAAGCCCCTGTGGATTGAACTTAATCAGGACCAACCCTTGCGTTAGAAAATTTACTAGTTCGTTTGCCGAATCTCAATGCACGTGATTCATTTCTGGCATCACTAGACTATAAATGCACCAATCGTCTTGGTATGCGTGAAATAGTTTTAACTTAGGTGAAAATTTATTTATGTATTTTGTTTTATTATTATTATTATTATTATTATTATTATTATTATTATTATACTCGTCATGCCTATGTCATACAACATAACGTCACCTCATTTTACTCAATACACACCATTCCAATCGACTCCATTTCATTCCACTCCACTTCATTCCATAAAGTTTTACTCAACTCCATCTTCCATCCAATTCTACTCTAATTCCATAAAGCTTTACTCGACTCTACCTTCCACTCCATTTCAACATCACTCCATTCCATAAAGCTTTAATCTACTCCAACTTCCTTTCCATTCCAATTACTCCATTTCATAAAGCTTTACTCCATTCCATTCCCTAAAGCTTTATACGAGTCGTCGACTCCACCTACTATTCCATTCAACTTTACTCCATTTCTTCCTACTCCGCATCACAATATATGTGATTCTTTTTTGTGTGTGTAATATTCCGGGTTTATTTAGTTAATGCCAACTGTATGTTTCTAGATACTAAGTTGAAATCTCTGTTCGATAAATTATTCCTACAAATCCATCGTCACAAATGGTATCGATAAAAAAGCAGAGAAATAGGAAGTTCCGACAGATAGGAGGTGCAAAAGTCATCATATATATTTACAATTATTTACACGTGTTACTTCTGATATCAAATATAATTATGGTATCCAATGGCCAAACCGTAATCGACCACACATCTAGCCTGATCGCTTTCAGGTTTTCGCATTTACACATTTTTTCAATTCGCTGTGTTATACACATGTTGAAAACGTTTTTTGTTTATTTAAACATCATGTAAAACAATCTGAAACGGTATATAAGTGTGTCGAAATCAACTTAGGAATCTGGCAAAAATCTGTAAAAATTGTTGATCAGATTTTTTTGTATTAATTAATTAAAATGATGACAAACACATCATTTTGATGCATTTGGTTGCTTCATCAAAATTTTCTTGACGTTGATTAAAAATAAATCAAATTTTATTTCCGCTATCAGATGTTCACCTCCATAACAAGATTGATAACACACGTTCTGATGCAGGGAAAACAAAAGAGAAATAAGGGGAAAAAACGAGAATAATTTCATATTAGGTACAAACACATAATAATCACACTGGTTTATAAAAAGTTGTATTCAGTATTTTTTAAGCTAACTAGATTGAAGAGATAAGATATATATTGCATTTTTTCTCGAAAAAATATGTTGATATACAAAAGGCATGTTACGTCTAAATATTTTCATTTATTTATTTATTTGTTTAATTCTTTTTATTTTATAATATATGTAATTATTATATATTTGAAATTATTTACCTAAAAATTTATTTTTTTATCCATTATCTATTTATTTATTTATCTATCCATCTATTTATTCGCTTATGTTTTATTTGTCATTTACAACGTAAATGTTCATTGTATTACGCATCATGGAAGCTGTTTGGGGACAATTATTTTTGAAACCGTTATTATTTATTTTATTGTTTTATTATTATTATTTTATTATTATTATTATTTAATGTACATAGTGATTTTCATGCTATATTAAAACAGAAAATATTTTGCGCCCCATTTATTCTCCGTTTGTGTTGATAAATTATGAAAAAATAGAGATAATAAAACATTGTTAGTTTTAAATATTTTAGTCAACATTACAGACCAAAATGCAAAGTGAAACATGTGTCATATACCATTTTTTGAATTTAATCATAAAATACATTCAAAAAATGGTATATGACAATATACCATTTTTTTTGAATGTATTTTATGATTAAATTAAAAAAAATGGTATATGACACATGTATTTTGGCGTTACAAAACAAATAATATTAAAAACTGTCATATTTTTTCTGAGTGAAAGTGTTGTTTAAAAAATAAGATATATTTTCGATGAATTCAGACTTTGATTTTTCTTTGTCATCACAAAAAGATTAAAGTTGTTGTCGCATAAAGTAAACTTTGACGTGAGACTAAATTGACCATGTAGTGATTTATTTTTACACAGGGATGTTTGTGAACCAGAAGAGCTTATTTTTATCTTTAGAACACCTTTAAATTTATCATAAAATTATGAATTCATATACGAAAGAAATAAAAATACGGATTGTATTTTGTATACATAATCAAGAAACTATTGTAATCGGTTTGCTGACTTGTAGTTTTTTGAGTCTTCTAATATTTTCCTGGATTTAATATTTGGGGTTCATTCCATTCTAGCCTATCCAAAGCAGGCCAACAATCCGATTACAATTAAGGTGATTGCTTAAATATCTAAATAAATTATGACTGCGTGGCGCAATAAAGAATGGATTACAGGTTCAAATGATTTTTTAAAAACAATCAGGAAACAATTTCAATTTTAACAAAGTTTTTCCGGATAATAACTATTTAAACTTTTCTTCCAACTTGTAACAAATGAAGAAGAGAAGACAAAACATAAATGTGTGAATAACACATGAGTATGGCAACAACCATAGCAAACGGGGAAAAACACAAAACAAGCACCTTGTAGAAAAAGTCAAACAAAACTTACACGAAACAAGAAATGGCAAACACTTATTAGATAATCAATAATTTCGTATGCAGTGCAGTGTACATGTTAGAAACAAGACAAAACACGGAAGGACGATCAATCATTGGATATTCAACAAGATAATACAAGACAAGACAAAAAAGACAAGTAGATATAAAATAATGAATGCCTCTATGTTGTAGTGTAGTGTACAGGATAGAATCATAAAAACAGCCAAACAATTGCAAGATGTAAAAGGACAAAGAATGATTTTTGTTACTTTGCTGATGCAGTTACATAAAGGTGTGTTTAAGTTTTTTGATTAAGTTAGACGTTACCAATTGGACTTGCAGTAGCATACTTGAACTATGTTACTATTTTGTCATTTTATCAATTTCATACCAAAAGCGTCCTAATAAATAATAAATAACTTAGTCTATCTCATTTTGTTTTTTTTAAAGGCAAGCATAAAATTGCAAGAATGACCTTATGAGAGAGAGAGAGAGAGAGAGAGAGTTTATTTTTATGGGTTTGTTAAGGTTACAATACCACATCTTTCTAAACAATCACCATAGATATGAGGAGTTTTCAAGACAACTAGAGAGTTAATTTACCGGGGAAAGTTGTAGTGTAATATACATACAATATGATGTCTTAATGAAGCTTATTATACGGAATATATCTGCTAGTTTAATCAAACAAATTTTAAATTCTAAGCATCTAAAGAGAAATTCAAATAATAGATACGCCCGTGCTTCATTCTATCGACAACACAGCTGTTTTTTACATAAAGGTTTGAAGTGAGAACAGGATATAATCACCCAGACACATGCTAGTGTATTTTATGTGGAATAACTTCCCCTGTTGTGTTCTTGGGCACAGCGGGTAAAAATCATCAGAAAAGACCATTATGTTTCACGGAAACAAAAATACATATGTAGTGATGGGATGCAAACAGAATGTAATGTTAAAACGAATTAAAAGGTTCATTAGAATTTTGATAACTCCTTCATACTTGTTCCAAAACCTCTTCCTTGTATCTGGCTGATAAATTAGTGGCATGATGCCTGTTGTCTATGTTAAACTTGGTTTTACAAAACAAATTAGTATCAATTTGAAACGTTGAGCTTATGTTCCATTCACGGGTTTTTGGAATAAAATTAATTGTATAAAAGACTTTGCATCTGATAAATCACAACAAAGCATTCGAAGATGAAGCTGTGTTTTAACAGATCTTCCCAAATGTTAACGCCGATTGTAAGATAACCATGACAAAACACTATTTTCTTCAATTACATAAGGATGTTTTAATTAAGCCTGTAAGACATTGAAAAACAAATTACAACATTATACAGGAAACGCGAGTGATGACAGGATGTATCTTCATATGACTGTGACCAATGCTGAAATTGATTCGTCTTCAACTAGAGAAAAAAGAGGGGAAAATATAGAAAAGCATGTAGGCGATATTGTTTTTCTTTAAAAGAAACTTAAAATCTTTTTGATTGCAGCTTAAGACATTGAAAAAGACAGAATTAACATTAGCACATGCACTTTAAAACAAAATGAATGCAATAATGAAAATAACCATACCATAGAAGTACATGTGTTAATATAGTTGTCAACAAAAGTAAACCTTTGCGCATGGGTAACAAAGGTCGATAAATGGTTTTAAACGTCCGTCAAGATTTTATGAATTATATCAAAACAGTAAGTTCTGAAATAATATTGGAAACCGTAATACTAAGAGAAAACCACAGACCTTAGATAAACGAATTGAATTTGTAATTATCATACTAACACCCCTCCGAGTAAGATTTGAACCTAAATAGTGAGAGGCGCAATCTTATGCTTCAGACCAGAAATTATAATGAGCATAAGTAAATAATTCCCAATGTTATGTTATGTTATGTTATGTAATGTTATGTTATGTTATGTTATGTTATGTTATGTTATGTTATGTTATTGTTATGTTATGTTATGTTATGTTATGTTATGTTATGTGTTATGTTATGTTATGTTATGTTATGTTATGTTTCGTTACGTTACGTTACGTTACGTTATGTTATGTTATGTTATGTTATGTTATGTTATGTTATGTTATGTTTCGTTACGTTACATTACGTTACGTTACGTTACGTTACGTTATCTTATGTTATGTTATGTTTCGTTACGTTACGTTACTTTACGTTATCTTATGTTATGTCATGTTTCGTTACGTTACGTTACGTTATATTATGTTATGTTATGTTACGTTACGTTACGTTACGTTACGTTATGTTATGTTATGTTATGTTATGTTATGTTATGTTATGTTATGTTATGTTATGTTTCGTTTCGTTACGTTACTTTACGTTATCTTATGTTATGTCATGTTTCGTTACGTTACGTTACGTTACGTTTTCTTATGTTATGTTATGTTATGTTATGTTATGTTATGTTATGTTATGTTATGTTACATTTTCTTATGTTATGTCATGTTATTTACATGTATTTATTTATTCATATTTTATTTTATTTTTATTTCTTGCAATTGTTAACGATTTTTTTAATTATGTTCGCTGATAATAATATATTTTATGAAAAAAACAGAATTATAATGAAATGGGGAATGCAAAAGGATCCACTTAGCCTTTTTAATAAAGTTGTGTTACTTTATTGTTAAAAGATATCTTTTAAAAAATCTTTGAATTTCATCTCATCAAAAATTCTTATGCTATGGATTTAACTTTATTTATTTATTTATTTATTAAAAAAATAAATCTCAGTCAAATATAAGCACATGATAATAGTTTAACTATACCACATTGTTCAAACCATAAGTTATATACCGGTGTTACTAAAAAACTCGAGCTAAGAGTGGATTTTAAAGAAGAAAACAAACCAAATTTACAAATTGCAAAAACAAACACAAATTCAAAATTTACAACAAATACTCAAACAAAAATAACGAAACATTTGATAATGAAAAAATAAGGAACATTTGTACTTCTTGCGATTTAAATTTTATAAAAAAAAAGTTTTTGTTCATTTAATTTCGTAAACAGAAATCAGCAAACTCAATAGTTAATTAGGAAAACTTTGAGAGAGAGAGAGAGAGAGAGAGAGAGAGAGAGAGAGAGAGAGAGAGAGAGAGAGAGTCTTAGAAGTGATCGATGGCGAATAACGATTGCTATGCTAATAATGTCAATTTGACGACAGTTTTCGTAAGGAATGATTATCAATTTTTCCTTTCTGTTGTAAATGTCGTAAGATCGAAGAAGAGAACAATATATTTTTTTTTCAGATGCCTATACTATACTCTTTAAGAATTGGCCTAAAAAAATTATTAGGACTAAAATATTACAATTTACTTTAAGATACTGAGCTTTATAAATGTCCATTATTTATTTTCATTAAGGATGAAAAATTACAATTTGTGTTAAGATACGGAGCTGTATAAATGTCCATTATTTATTTTATTCTTATTTCTAACATATTTACATGTGTATCTAGATATTGTTTTATTTTTGCCATCCTAGTTTACTTGTATTCCCAAGGTTGTTCATGTTTACGTCAATACAAATATATGTCCAAAACCCACAATGCACAAGTGTTCTGTTTTGTAGATATGTTTGCAAGTTCCAAAACATTCTCAGGAGAAATCGGACATTTAGAACAGTTTTTATACTATCAGCTTCATCTCAGCAACATATTTTCTATCTTATTTCATAAAGAATGACAGAATGGCTGTGTTTACCATTGAAAACTTATGTTTTGCAAGATACAAAGTCAGTACAAATTGTATCACTCTTCAACCTTTGTACACGTGCGCACGCAAAACTGGCTGAATACACATGTAATGCACACGCCGAACAAAATAGCAAGCCTACTCTATGTCGCTTATGATTTCCCTATCTTTTAGATTCTCCATGACACTACCGAGGAAAGATATATAAACGGGAGATTCGGTCACAGAGCGGTTAGATAGATATTTATCCATAATTTTGAGCAGTATCATACTTTCAGTGTTTGGTACCGATAACAAATGCCAAATTCGATCAGCAATTCCATAGATGAAAAGCAATTACACGTGCATATTTCTTATATTATACTGCGTAGTGGTTTACTATTACCCGCTGTTTTCTATTCACTGTTAAATGATCTACTGATACAAAACTATCTTTAACGTTATCTCAATGGCCATAAAGTTAGGTTGAGTGGTAAAATTATCATCAATTATAATATAGTTTTGATCTTAGCCATTATCAGTTACTGGTGAAACATTAATATCTATAGATACTGCCCAATCAAGGCTGTCAGAATCAAATTGTTTTATTTATTTCTCCATGCCTTTCGGTTGATGTAGTTTGCCTTTTTTGTTTTTTTGCACAAAAGCCTGTTTAAATTGTATACAACTGATATACTTTGTAACGTAAGTAATTAAGTTAGTAGAGTCTGAAAAAAGTGTAATTGACCATATTACAACAACAGCTTTAAGCAAGACAGTAGAAAAATAAAGCTAGCTATTGGAGGCATTGTTTTTGTGAGAGAAAACTCAATTAACTTGAACTAAGTTTGGTGTTTTTTCAGTGACTCGAGTCTAAATGTAACTGAAAATTGCTATACTCTCCGCGATTACCATAAAACATATAGTTACAACTAGACTCAAGTAAGAGAAAAATTTCGAAACAAGCAGTAATACTTTTTTCAAAACACTTCTGAAATTGATAAAACTGTACATGTATATATATAAGAAACATATGAACGCCGATTACAAGACTTTAGACATTGGAGGGAAAAAAGATGTGTCATAAAGCATCTTATCGTTAAATACATTCAAAAATGCTTTATGACAATTGATACATTGACAAAATATGTTAAAGTGGTATGGTCCAAGTACTTACAAAAGAAT